>ML407383.1:35742-117648 GCA_005239525.1 Nicotiana knightiana | reverse complement strand
TTCAAACCGCGTTTTATTGAATAAAGGATGATTAATTTCTGTAGTAATCAATTATTAACAACTATATTATGTCAGATATTCGTCATTTGCCTATCATTTAACTAATTATGACCAATAAATTCGTAATGCAGAATTTCAATGATTTTGAAAGATGAATTATGGATATGCAAGCAACGCAAATAATTCACAATTAATTACTGAAAAGTCAGTCAATATTTATAAAATCAATTGATTTATTGGGATTTTTATAGGACGATACGGCGAGTAAAAATCACATGCTCACACCGCCCGATACAATATTATTACTCATAATCAGGCTCTTAACCTCACTCAGTCATCAATCTCTCCAGTCTCACTCATGGGCTCACAATGTCATGAAATTAGCCCGACAACAATGATATGATGTATCAATAAACAACAACTGAGACTGAGATATGATATGAATGCATGAATATGACTGAGTACGAAATATCAATGAAAATCAGCGAGATAACAGCCAGAAACGACCACTATGGGTACAAACAATATCAGCATAAATCCTAAACATGATATTTAGCATAACTGACGGCTCAGTTACTTTATCACATGGTGAAAACATAAATATCAACTAAATAGGGCCACTATACAGTGCCGTGGGAACAACAGAGTCCCAATTCACAGGGTGCACGCCCACGCCCGTCACCTAGCATGTGCGTCACCTCAGTACCTGTCTCATAACACGTAATGCGGGGTTTTATACCCTCAGTACTAAGGTTAGAAGAGTTACTTACCTCGAACGAGCCAATAATAGTGTCGAGCAAGCGAAGGCGATGCTCCAAAGGTTCCATCTCGCACGATCGCGAAGAAAGAAATGCACTGCCCCCTGAAAATGCACTACACGACCGCGTGCAAAGGGATGCGAACGCAAAGAAGAAGCGGACACTGCCCAACTCGGCTAAACACTCTACGCGAACGCGTGAAGGCTTACGTGAATGCGATGCTCAAATTGCAGCAGCCTATGCGATCGCGTCTGAAGACTCGTGAATGCGATGAATAATTTCTTCCAGTCTTCAAAATAACTCTAAGCGATAACAATACATGCCTCACGATCGCGATTAAGGAAACCAGATACTCAGCTTCTGCAGAACCAGCAATGCATAATGAAGGAAAAATAGTCTGAAACTCGTCTGAAACTCACCCGAGTCCCTCGAGACCACATCCAAACATACAAACAAGTCTAATAACATAACACGGACCTACTCGAGGCCTCAAAACAAAGATAACAACATCGAAACGATGAATCACACCTCAATTCGAAATCAATGAGCTTTGAACTTCCAAATTCCAAAACTAGCGCCGAATCATATCAAATCATCCCGGAATGAACCCAAATTTTGCACACAAGTCCCGAATGACATGACGAAGCTATTCAAATTCCCGGAACCAAAATCCGAATCTGATATTCTCAAAGTCAACTTCCAGTCAAACTTATGAACTTTCCAAACCTTCAAATATCCAATATTTGCCAACCTGCACCGAAACCTTCTAGAAACATCCAAATGCAAATCCGCGCATACGCCCAAGTCCAAAATCACCATCAGGACCTAACAGAACCATCAAAACTCTGTTCCAGATCAATTACTCAAAAAGTCAAAATTTGGCCAAACCTTTCAAATTTAAAGCTTCTAGCTGAGAATCATTCCTCCAAATCAATTCTGAATAACCTGAAAACCAAAATCGAAGATTCCTATAAGTCATAATACATCATACAGAGCTACTCATGACCTCAAACAACCGAGCAAAGTGCAAATTCTCAAAACGACCGGTCGGGTCGTTACATCCTCCCCCACTTAAACATATGTCCGTCCTCGAACATGCCAGAGTTGTTCCAAAAGCCATCAAATAGCCGTGTAACCTTACCATGCACATAACCGAGGGTGATCCCACGTCACCCTATCCCACATAGATTTGATAACACAACCTGAAAATTTCTTCATCCAACCTAGCCCATAAGCCTTAGAATCCAATTTCTACATGCGATGTCTCTATAAGATCAGGATCTCGCATCAACACACTGTATAAGTCTGAACAAGCTGTATCAAGCCATAGTCATAACCCAAGTTGAAATCAGATGATATACCACATAAATCAAACACTCATAGCGATAATCTCTAATCATAGTAGCTGCTCAAACAAACTACTGCCGATAATACACCTCTTATCGAACAAAGCCTCGTTCTAGCACCTTCATATACTGCCAATGATGAAAGAAACATGCAGAAGCTCATAACCGTTCGTCGGATCAACAAGTTGTGGAACTCCCTCTCATTCGATAGGAACTATAGCAAATTTCTAAGCCGATCAACATCAATATCCTTCCAAATATACCGCAACCAGATTCGATAGCACCCATTTTAGGTACGATGACCTCCTCCCACCTAACATAATCACTCTAGTTACATGACACATCAATACAGCTTAAATCCACAACCCGTGCACCAAATAGCCACATTCCAAATGTACTCAACCCTGAAAATGCCTCAAACGAGAGGACAGTTCTGCCAGCTTAACAAGTACCATCACAACACCATTCTAAAAGCCTAGCACACACAGTAGAACCAAAACACATGAATCCAACACAAAGGATCATATCTCAACACAACTTCACTGCAATGCGTGACCCCATCCAAACGCTGGTCCATATTATATACCTCGATCCGCCTTGCTGAAAATCAATAAGCACGTGAAATTTAACATCAAGTACGCGAAGTGCATTACCATAACCACGGAGAATCAGACGATACAATGCCACACAAAATCCGAAAGAACATAACCAATACGCCCTCAATCATGCAATACCCAATTGCTCATCTCACTCAAATTCCGCTATAAAGCCACAATAGAACCGCACCATATGTGCCTAAAACAAATGAATCACAACTCATTGTAGCATAGAAGAGTAACTCATAAATCATTTCAGAACACGAATAAGCTTAGAAACAACCGAATTGCACGTCCCTCAACAAAAGCATTATGGAGCCCACCCATCCAACTCGGTGAAGATTACACATCCTAATTGGGACTACTCTGGTCATCCAAAAATAGATAAACAACCCTCCGAAGATCCACAATGACTTACCCATAACACATACTGTCTCTCTGACTATCTATGACCGCATTTTCACAATCCACAACCACGAAACGATCTACTCATGAGAACTCCCAGTATCTGAATCTATAGAGCACACGAATCACCATATTCGACCCCAACTCCACTGCCTGAATATATAACACATCTCTCATACACGATCATTCCACGAGGAATACTTCAAAAATTCTTCTGTGCCACAAAGCAAAATTTGAACATCAACAGTCGATCAACCATGAGAGTGTCGCCACACCAATGAAGTATCCATAAATCAAAACACAATGCCCCTTATGAAACTTACACCCTCATCAAGCCATATCTAATAGTAATATCATCTATCTAATCATATGAGATCGTCCATGCTGCCTAAGAATTCAGAACCTTCCCTTCAAAACCGAATTGTGACCTTGCACCTGCAAATCTCAATACTACACAACACACCGCACCCATTATGCCATCATATGAAAGATATGAAAATCTCAAAACCAACTCCGAGTCGCAAAAAACTATATACTCAATTAGCCAAGAACTTTCCATTTGATTTCATCCCGGAGATATCACAATACCCAACATGTTCCACACACCGGTAGGAAATACACACCCCGAACCGTGGTAGATATCATCGAGAACCCTTTGGGACTCATTTGCACATAATCAAGCCGTCAAAACTAAACCTCTCTAACTCAACCAGGCCACGCAAGTGGCCAAAACCTAAGATCATTGCCACGAAACACCTGTAGTGACTCACCACATCATAAGTACCCAAAGAACCGATCATACCCATTACCGTGCTTATCCAATCCCACTAGCAAGATGTCCTATTTCTCCAAGTACTTTCCAAATTGACTTTAAATTGATACTTCTCCTTGTTAGAACTCCACGATACTTAACCAAAATTCACTACAAAAGAGGCCCTATCATAAAACCACAACGCCCTAAGGCCCATAAGTTGTTGACTTCCCTCTTAAGCGCCCCGAAGCACCACAATCGAGACACCCACTCTAAAGAGACCGTAAATGAACCTAAAATTGTTTCCCTCACCCTCTTGATACTGAAATGCATAATCCCCAATGCTATAAAAATGTTACAAGTCTCGACACCGTCCAATGTAAATCTCCGTTTCTAGCCAAATACACATCCTGAAGATTCCCAATTGTTACATATAAATATTGAATCCATTGGAACCATTCTCGAGAGTCATTTACTCTGCTCAAATCTCAATTAAACTGATCAAACGGGCCGAACAACCTGTGCCCCATTTGCACACCAACACTCTAAGAAGTAATCCACACTTCTAAGCAACCAAGTGAATCCATACTCCATGCACACTACATCCTTTGCGAATAACAACTCAATAATCCCATGATTCACATAATCCCTTAAAGTGTAATACAACCCATATCCAAAAATTCCCTTACTCGAGTCATCCTCAATCTCAACCCCCGTAGTCATAACGAATTCACTAGTATACCTCCAACCAAAACCAATACAACACGTAATCGTGCAATCAACTCGTCGATAGAAGACTCCCTCACTTGACTCAAAGCCATGGATCAAAACACGCAATAACTCACAATGCCCATACTTTATTACTGCCATAATACCACAGTGAGATTCAACTAAATCCTTCCTGAGCTCCTGTAACGCAAAACATCTAATACTTCAAATTATTTGCAAATCTCGTATTCACCCTTGTAGCAGTCAAGACAACTCTCATAAGCGACCCAAACTCAAATTGCAACACATATGATTCACTGGTAAAGGAGAACTCGCTAAAAAACAACATAAGGATCACACAACTTCAGGACACCCCGCAGGAGATAACCCCACCTGATTAGCCTCAAACTGATATCTCTCTATACCCCTCCATAGTCATAACCATTGTGCAATCACTTACTCTCCCCGAGTCTGAACTCATAACACAACATGAAGATCTACTTTGCTCCACAACTAAACTACACGAGAGGTCCTTCAACACACCCATAACTCGAGGTCATACGCCAAATCAAGACAGAAGTCAAACACCCAATAGTCCTTGCTACAGTTAAATAAACTCTTCTTATCATATGCCACATGGTCATCGAATCACAAATCCCACCAATAAGGACACCACGGACATATAAGTCCCAAAAGCACGTGTTCACGCAATCGAAACCTCCGTACTCAAGCCACACACAAAACCCGGTCTCAAGTCCTCCAGGCTGGCTCATCGTCAACATGCCAAAATCACATTTCTCACTTTAACCATGGAATCACAAGCCGTCGATGCACATCTGATACCGAACGCTCATGTGCGCACACGAATGCGTGGAAGGAATTCAAAGATTTATGCTTCAAGAAAAATCAATGTCGCACGATAAGGAAACAAATATGGGAAGTGTATCCTAAATGTCTTGTAGCCTCTCGAAGATAGGTATAGACGTCATCATATCGATCCGCAAGACTCTACTAGACACTTGCTCATGACTTGTAGAACCTATGAACCTAGAGCTCTAATACCAATCTGTCAAGACCTATAATCCACTAGTCGTGATGGAACCTAACCCAGCCCGCTAGGTAAGCTAACTAATAATTATCTAATTTCAATTATATTAAAAAGATAATTAAACAAAAGAGAATTATCTAAATCTTATACATTCCCCAAGCACTGGTAGTACAAATCATGAGCTTCTAATAATAGAGTTAACAAAGTGGAAATGAAATAAATACATAGTCTGTTTGAAAAGTACATAAACATAACTTTATAATCTAAGGCTACATCGAACAACAGAGGCAGGTGCATCAGGGGCGCGGGTACATCTTCAAATCCAGCAACCATCGAACACAACAACAACATCGGCCAACACATGCACACAATATGCAGGAGTGTAGTATCACTACAACCGAACCTATGTACTGAGTAAGTAACAAACCTAACCTTAGGTTGAAAGCAGTGACGAGCTATCCTAAGGTCGGGTCCAATACCAATATTACACAACAGTTCATAACAGCATAAATTCAAGTATAAAAGAGATATCTCAAAAGTAAAATACACAACTCGTTCACAGTTCCAGAAAATGATCATGCTTTTCCAATATCTCAGTGAAAGAAAATCCAAGATTTTTTACCGAAAATGCCAAAATACGAGTAAGTTTGAAAACTGTAACTAATTTTCTTTCCAAATAAAAAGTATAAAGTGACTATCCATACCTACATCTCAATGTGTATAATAAGTCATGAATGACGTGATAATATATAACATGAGGAAAATGCATCTCTATGTAAATGTCATATATTTCAGAGATGAATCATGTACCACACTGTCAGAGTACTCAATCTCCCTGCCTCGCATCCTTTATTACTAATCTCGATACTCAGCACACTAAATCACTCAGTGTTGTATAATAACTGTTGCGGCGTGCACCTCGATCCACATATATATATAGTCGACTGCACTCACTGGGGTGTACAGACTCTGGAGGGGCTCCTTCAGCCCAAGCTCTATATTGTTGTGGCGCGCAACCCGACCCAATACTGTTGCATCGTGCAGCCCGATCCAATACTGTTGCGGCGTGCAACACGATCCAAATACTCTTACGGTGTGCAGCCTGATCCAATACTGCTGCGGCGTGCAGCCTGATCCAAATATTGTTGCGGCGTGCAGCCCGATCAACTGCTGCGGCGTGCAGCCCGATCCAATATTGTCACTCATAATCAGGCTCTAAGCCTCACTCAATCATCAATCTCTCCAGTATCACTCATGGGCTCACAATGTCATGAAACTAGCTCAACAACAATGATATAATGTCTCAATAAACAACAACTGAGACTGAGATATTGTATGAATGCATGAATATGACTGAGTACGAAATATCAATAAAAATTATTGAGATGAAAGCAAGAAACGACCACTATGGGTACAAACAATATCAGCATAACGTCTAAACATGATATTTAGCATGATTGACGGATCAATAACTTTATCACATGGTGAAAACATATATATCAACAAAATAGGGCCACTATACAGTGCCATGGGAATAACAGAGTCCCAATTCACAGGGTGCACTCCCACACGCCCGTCACCTAACATGTGCATCACCTCGATACCAATCTCATAACATGTAATGCGAGGTTTCATACCCTCAACACTAAGTTTATAAGAGTTACTTACCTCGAACCAGCCAATAACAATACCGAGCAAGCCAAGGGATTCTCCAAAGGTGCCATCCCGCGCGTTCTGACCTCTGAACGCCTCAAAACTAACCAACAACAATTCAAATACATAAAAAATGCTAAAGGAACCAATCCCGATCGTAAAAGATCAAATCTTGAATCAAACCCCGAATTCGGCCCAAAATCCCAACCTGGGCCCGCACCTCGGAACCCGACAAAACTCACAAAATCCGACAATCCATTGAATTACGAGTCTAACCATACTAGTTTCACTCATATTCGACTCCAAATCGAAGTTCAAAACTCAAAAATTCATATTATGAAACTTTAGGCCAAAACCCCCCAATTTTCCTCTTTAAATCCACAATCCAATAGCTAAAATTGAAGATAGATTCATGAAATATAATTAAAATCGAGTAGAGAACACTTACCCCAATTCATATGGTGAAAATTGCTTCAAGATTGCCTCAATTCGAGCTCAATATCTCCCAAAAAGCAAAAATGGTCGAAACCCTTCGAAATAGAGTTCTTATAATCACTGGGCAAATAAATGAATCGCGATCGCGAAGAAGGAAATGAACTGCCCCCTGAAAATTCACTACGCGACTTCCTGCAAAAGGATGAAAACGCCAAGAAGAAGCGGACACTGCCCGGCTCAACCAAACACTTTACGCGAACACGTGAAGGTTTACGCGAACGCGATGCTCAAATTGCAGCAGCCTACACGATCGCGTCTGAAGACTCGCGAACGCTACGAACAATTTCTCCCAGTCTTCAAAATAACTCTATGCGATCACGATCCATGCCTCGCGATCGCGATTAAGGAAACCGGATACTCAGCTTCTGCAGAACCAGCAATGCATAATGAAGGAAAAATAATCTGAAACCCATAATTCACCCGAGTCCCTCGGGACCACATCCAAACATACCAAAAAGTCTAATAACATAACACGGACCTACTCGAGGCCTTAAAACACATATAATAACATCGAAATGAATAATCACACCTCAATTCGAAATCAATGAACTTTGAACTTCCTATTTCCAAAACTAGCGCCTAACCATATCAAATCATCCCGGAATGAATCCAAATTTTGCACACAAGTCCTGAATGACATGACGAAGCTATTCAAATTCCTGGAACCACAATCTGAATCCAATATCCTTAAAGTCAACTTCTGCTCAAACTTATGAACTTTCCAAACCTGCAAATATCCAATATTTTCCAACCTGCGCCGAAACCTTCTAGAAATATCCAAATGCAAATCTGGGCATACTCCCGAGTCCAAAATCACCATCCGGACCTAACAAAACCATAAAAACTACATTCCAGGGTCAATTAGTCAAAAGTCAAAACTTGGTCAAACCTTTCAAATTTAAAGCTTCTAGCTGAGAATCATTCCTCCAAATCAATTCAGAATAACTTGAAAACCAAAATCGACAATTCCCATATGTCATAATACATCATATGAAGCTTCTCATGCACTCAAACAACCGAGCAACGTGAAAATTCTCAAAACGACCGGTTGGGTCGTTATAGATTAAGATAGAATCATTTTAATAAACAGTAAGTAGAGCAATAAGAAAGAAAGAAATGATTGTATAGCTTTTTCTCAGTGAACAATGATCCGTACAAATGACTGGAATTCCTCTTTATATAGTAGAGGAATCCTAATTATAGTATACTTCTAATTATAGAAGAAAACCGTATAAACGGCCGATTAACCGCTACTGATTTGATCCGTTCTGAGATTCACGCAATGATCCCCGACCAATCTAGAAAGAGGCTTCGATCGCGGTCTCAACGTCTCAGCTCTTCGATGCAATGTCCCAGTCTCGATCAAATTGTGAAATTGGATAGCCCCGATTTCTATTGTATACAGATAGTCCCCTCTTTTCTTAGAATATAATGATAAGAAACGATTTGAGCCTCGATTTTTCTATGACCTCGACAGACAGTGATGTCATCCTCGTGACATAAGCGATAGAAGTGACCGAAATGTCCCGTCGGTACAGTTTCCCAAACTATTAATGCGTGTCAGTGGGCGGTCGGCCACTAGTGCCGTCAAACCTTCACCGTAAATCTATAAATATGGCTTTTTTTTTGTTGAATCAAACATTACTTTCATCTTCATTAGTTCTTCTAAGTCTTTAACTCTCTTGATTTCTTCTCTTTCATCACTCCCCTCCGCCAGTTTTGAACCACTAGAACTTAGTATTTTCCTCTTTCTTCTACTCCTATAATGGAGAAAATATCCAAAACCATTCCACAAAAGGAGAAAACGTCGACGGAACCGCTCCCTGGGGAGTATGTTCCTGGCCCGTGTGTTCTGAAATATGACTTCAAAGTTGAGAATCCTCCATCGGTCCCTGGCCGATGTGAGCATATATCGAGGTATATTTTCTCGATAATGGTGGGATACCTCGAGGACAAAGTTGTAGGGATCCCTTCTCCTGGAGAAAGCATTACTACCCACGTGGAAGGGTATTTAAGTGTTTACACTTACCACTTCACGTTAGGTCCCCTGATCCAGTTACCATAGATTTCTGCTGGAAATGTCAGGTGACCCTTGGCCAAATTCACTCTTCTTTCTAGCGCATCGTGATCATGCTCTAGTTCTTCACTAGCAAAGCCGAGGGGCTGTCATTCACCCTCGACCACCTCATTAGGTTATACAGCCCTTGAATCTTTCAAGGGTTGATCAAACTGCAATGTCGAGCGACCAAGGCGTTGTTCTCGAGTATCGACGAGGAAAAAGACCAGGGGTGGATGGGTCTGTTCGTTCAGGTAAGGACTTGTGACCTTAACCCGAAGGAGAAAATGCCATTTCCCGAGAAATGGAATTGAAGCGTAAGTAACACTTTACTCGTTAATTTCTATGTTTCCAGTTTTTGCTTTATTTAACATCTTCCTTTGTCATGCAACGGTTTCTTGGATGCCTCGAGCAGTTCTTGACCTCGAGGACTGGGTTCGAAAGTTGGCTTCGACTTTCTCCTATGCTGAGCGTTGTTGGTGCGACTTGGAAAAGGGCAAATGGAAAGCAAAGAACCATGGTGAGTTTCCCTCTTCTTACCTCTGAGGAACTGGTTACATTTATTTTTCTTACTTAGTCCTTTTGTGCAAGCCTGAATAACGACGCGGTCTTGAGGCCTTTGAGTAGAGAGGAAGAGGCTATGGCTACGGTTTTGAAACTAGGCAAAGATAATAAGAGGAAGAGGGTCTCGACGTCCGAGGACCCCAAACCCAAAAAGGCAGTAGCTTAAAGACCCAGGAGGAATGTCATCCCTCTTATTGTAGAGTCAGTCTAAAAGCTGAGAGAAGAAGAAGAAGAAGAAGAAGAGGAAGAGGAGGGCGATGGCTCGACGCTGGTGATTAGAGTAAGGAAGACTGTCGAGACCACCAAGTCCTCTAGGCCGACGGTGCCTCGTGATGAGGAGGTTTCGAAGAAAGATCCAGGAAAAGTCCCCAAATCACCCGAGGTTAAGGTTATCCCTCGTCCATCAAAAAATATACCAGAGGGGCTGGTTCCGAAACCCCATAGTTGAACAGAGCGCCCCGAGTGACTCGCTTGGGGCAATAACAGCAGGTCACTCACCCTCTCTAACAATTTTTTTGAGTAGGCCATAAGGAATGCTCGAGCTATAAGGACCCCTGAAATAGGCGGAGTCCTCGGTGAGGTTGATGATACCTCTGATCTTAACGATGCATCCAACCTCTTCGAAGAAGCCAAACTCCTTCTGAATCGGGTAAGTGTTAATTTTGTAGTTTTCTTTCATTTTTCCTTTTTTCTGTCTAACTTCTATCTTTTCTCATACATGCTTTCTCTAAGTCTCGGACCGACTTATGCCAATGTAAGGCCGATCTCCAAGGGCTTTTGGAGGAGAGAAATATTTTCAAGATCCTCTATGGGAAGAAGGATGAGGAGATCAGGGACCTCCGAGCTGGCTTGGCCAGGAACCGTAAGGAGGAAACCGAGCTGAATGAGCAGGTAATAATTCTTTTGAAAAAATACGGGCTCGATCCAAGGGTGGAAGCTAATGTTTCTATGTCACAGTTGCAATAAAAAATTAAGAATATCGAGTTATTCCGGAGAAGGTCGATCAAGCTAAAGCTGATTGCCATAGGTGGAAGGAAGGCATGGACCGCTTTGCTGCGGAGAAAGAGACCGCCTTGTCTCAATTGTCATCGGCTGAAGTTCAATTTCAGAATGCTAGGGAAAAAAGTTCGGTTCAGGCCAAGAAGATTCAGGAGCTCGAGGCTGAACTTGCTAAGGCCCAAGTTGAGGCCGATAAAGCGAAGGTCCAGGCTGACAAGTCAGTATCCATGTACCTAGTTGATGTCGAGGCTACCCAAGATCAACTGAGGAAGGCTACCGATCGAGCACGGTGGACTGCTGAGCTAGCAAAGTGCCAATCTCGGAGATAGACCCTCAAGGAGATTCATGTCCGAGGCTTCGACCTTTCTGAGGAGATAGCTCAGAAAAAGATGCACGCAGCCGATGCCAGGCTATTGGCTTCTTCCGACAATGACGATGAAGGTAGCAAGAGCAGATCCGATAATGGTGAGGGGCCCGAAAAGGAAGCTGGCCCCGAGGAAGAAGTCACCCCCGAGCATAGTTAGGACTCTTGTACTTTTTTTCTTTTCTTTTGTGTAGGACCCTTGTCGGTCCTTTGTAAATACCTTTGTTTAAGCATATATAAAAATATTTCCTTTTTGAATTTCTTCTCAATTTTTGTCTTGTGATAATTTCAATCCTGCTTTGTGCCTTGTAAAATTTTGGCATAATTTATGCCTTGAATAATACGTTTAAGACTTCGATTTCGGGTAACTTGACCGAATACACACTAACTCTGCTTTCGTAGTCGAGTAAGTTTTTACTCGAACTCGAAGTAATAGAACCCTTAGTTTTGAATTGAGTGAGAATGGATTCTCGAACTGTAGACGAGTGAGTTTTTACTCGAACTCGAAGCAGTGAAACCCTTAGGTTTGAATTGAGTGAGAACGTATTCTCGAACTCCAAAATATAATGGCCCTTAAGATCGGGCCGATATGGCCTCAGAAGAATGGCTTTTTTACTCTTAGAGACATTACAAGAATTTCGTTATGCCTTAGCATGGATTTTTTACCCATTGGGTTTTTTGAGGGTTTAATATCGATCGAAACTTAGAATCAATTTGTATTTAAACAATTTGATACCTCTTAAGGTTTTTTGAGGGCTGATATTATCAAAGCCCTTTGATTACTTTGCGGAGGGTTGCCTTTTTTAATCAATGTTCAAAGAATTCGAAGGTCTATTTTTATTGGGGGATTCGGAAGTCTCCGAGCCGCGATAGTTTGGCCATAGCCTTTGGGTATGCCCCTTGGTCTTATTTTCCCAATAAGACTTCGAACTTATTCAAAGTGTTAGTCCCTGAGAATGGTGGTCTTGGCCTGTAAATCGAGGTTGCCTTTTTGAGGTCTTACCGTTTCGAAGTTAGATAGTTCGAACATGTTGGTTTTTTATGGCAGTCCCCGAGTATGGGGCTGATCGTTCGAGGTGTAGTTGTAATTGGCCCTTGAGCCAGTCTTCACAAGAAACTTCACCCGGAAGACAGAATCAAAGTAGACAACAGTCAGTTGTTTCACTTCAGTGTGCTCGTTGGGGCATTAAGCCTAGGGTCAATCTCATAAGTATGGAGCTTGTAAAGTAGAAAATTTCATTAAGGCACAAGATATCCGGTAAGGAAAAGTACTTCTTTGAATAGTTCATACATGCGTATACGTTTTGCCATTCGGGCTCGGGACACGGTCATTCGACCGTTGGTCCATTACAAAATTTTCCTATCGAGACCCCTTTGACACGAAGTATTTTCCTTGAAAATATAACATCCGAGGGTGACGTCCCCCAATATTCGAGGTTGATAGTAAAGAAACCTCGGATACTCTAAGTCAACACAAACAATGGTTGCCTCATTAAAAACCTTGCCGGGAAAAACCTATTTGGGATAAAAATTGGTCGAAGGGAAAAAGAGTACAACACATGCTTTAAGATCCTAACATCTTCCTGCTTTGAAGAAAACTTCGATACCTTCGCTCGAACACCTGAAAATAAGTTAGTGTAAAATCTAATGAAAAAGGTAAAAATCATACCTTAATAATAATATCATTTGAGGAGTAAGATGTTCTATATGTTTGGTAGTTGCTCGCCGTTTATCGTGCCAAGCTTGTAGGATCCATTCCCGACGATATCAAGGACCTGATACGGTCCCTCCCAATTTGGGCCGAGTTTTCCTTCGTTAGGGTCTCGACTGTTGAGGGTGACTTTTCTCAAATCTAAGTCCCCGATTCTGAAGTGGTGAAGGTTGGTCCTCCGATATTATACCTTTCAATGTGTTGTTTTTGCGCGTCCATTCGAACGAGGGCGGCTTCTCATTTTTCATCTAGTAATTCGAGGCTAGTGTTCATATCCTCGTTATTTGATTCTTCCGTTGTGTATCGAAATCTAGCGTTGGATTCCCTAACTTCGACCGAGATCAAGGCTTCGACGTTGTATACTAAGGAGAACGGTGTTGCCCCTGTACTGGATTTTGACGTTGTTCGATATGGCCAAAGGACTTCGGGTAGAATTTCTCTCTGTTTTCCCTTAGAATCGTTCAACCATTTCTTTAGATTCTGAATGATGGTTTTGTTTGTCGATTCAGCCTGTCCGTTATCGCTAGGATGATATGGTGTCGATAAGATTCTTTTTATTCTGTGATCTTCTAGAAACTTTGTTATCTTTGTTTATACCCAATTTTTCCCTATAATATTTTCAAAATGCATATATACTTCCAAAACCATGTATTAGCATCAATAATATTTTCCCATAACTTCTGCATTTTTGAGGATTTCTAATTAATTTATCCAGTATTTTATTATATAAATAATCATTAACTGCACTACAAATAATTTTATAACAATTTTACGATTTACTTTTGCTATTTATATTAACACTAAGCCTAATTATTTCACAAATGATCACATTTACATTTTTGGATTACAATTGCAATAAATAGTTTACCAGAAAATAGTTTGTTGCATTTTTAAAATATTGAGTAATTATTTTAAAATATTTCTATGCATGAAAACCATTTTTATAATCTATTAATTATTTTTATAAATTATTTTATCAATTAATTGGGTATTTAACAAATTGCCCTTTTAATTTCTTTAACTTTTCGGACCTAACCCTTTAAATACCAGCCAAAACCCCTTAATAATACCAGCCCAATTCACCTTAAACCCAATCTGCACCTACCCGACCCAAACCCCCATCAAATCGTGGCCGTTATTTTTTAGATCAACGGTCCACACTAAACCTTACCATAATAATCTTTAAACCAACCCCCCCCCCCTTATTCTCTGATTCCGCCATCATTGGTTTCCCTAACCTCTCAAATTCTCTCTCAACCCCCTAACCCTAATCGTCGTCACCGGAGAAAAGATCCTAGCTATGGAGATTCTGAATATTCTCCGACCATTACCAACCGTTTATGCTTCCTGGTTGTTCGATTATATAGATACTTGAGAAAAACTCATGGAGATTAAACCTGTTCTTGCCTGAAACTTCGTTACTGGCCTGTCTAGGGCCATTCTCGTTTGTGAGTGTTGATTTCCTCCTATATTTAGTTCGAATCTATGGCTTTGACCAAGTTTCTCTCATCTCAGTTATTTTTTTAAAAAACCCTAGTTCTACGACTACTTGAATCTGTTCAAATCTTTGTAGATATGAAACGATTCGAGTGTTATTTGGTACTTTCCCTCAAAAATCTTCTGTTTTGGTTAACTATTTCGATTTCATTTACTTTTTCTGAAATTAGGGTTCATCCTGAGTCTCTTCAAAAGGGTTTTCTAACTTTCAAGTATTTAATCTAATTATTTCTTTACATGTTTGATTGATTTTCGTATGTATGCCTAAACCCTAACTGTTTCTGTTTGTGACATTGATTTCTTCCATTTTTTCCCATTATTATGTTTAATTATGTGAACCAGTTACATTGACTGATTCTATTTAGGTTTCGAATGATTCTTTCATGTTAAAATCAGTATTTTCTGGAATTCTTACCTATTTCTTTATTTGTCACTTTTATTAGTAATACTTGCCTTATTTGGATTATCAATCTGACTTAAGGGGCTTGATTTACTCCTATATGGTATAGGACTGATTTACTGCCTTATTTAACCCCTAATTTTGTATCGTTAATTGACTCTCATATCCTAAGGGGTCTTTCCCATATCTTCCGTATGATAGATTGATTAAATCCCCCAATTAACTGGTTGATTTATTTGGGTTACCCTATTTATAAATTCTTAATTTATTCTTGCCTTATTTGTTTACCTTACTAAGTATTATATATACTCTCATTACTGATTCTTCAACACACACGAACAACAGCTCAAACATACACACACACACACACACACACACATAAAACTTCACTCTCATCTCTCTCTCTGCTACTTGTGGTTCATTGTTTGTCTAGCCGGCTGAAAGCCAAGGCTAGACTGTTGAATCCTGCCTACTTTACCTTCTATTTTGCTTCCCTTAACTGGTATGTTTCTACTCCTAATGTCGTTCATTATACTATGAAGTTCAAATCTGTGTGCTCTCTGTTGTTGTACTTCTGTTAAACCCATGTCTCTTATGTACTAGTTAACTACTATGTATTTAGCTTCTATGTTTTCCTGTTACTGCCTTAATCAACATGTTTACTCCTGTTTAAGTTTCACTCTGCCTGTTTATTGCTTTAATCAGCATGTTTACTCTTGTTTAGGTTTCACTCTAATCAACATGTTTAAATCTGTGTTCAAATGTAATGACCCGATCGGTCGTTACACAGAATTTGTATTATATTTACTGTTATTGCCTTGTCATAGGTTGGTTATACTGTTTAGGATGTGTTAGAGTTGGTTAGCTCAGGTTCGGAGTGGTTATAGAAGGAGTTAAGACACTTAGCCTCTAAAAGTAGCTTTAGAGTTGAAAAAGTCAACTAAGAGTTGATTTATTGGTAAACAATCTCGGAATGCAGATTTTATGGCTCGGATAGCTTCGTAAGGTAATTTGGGACTTAGGAGTGTGTTCGGAATATTTTTGTGATGTCCGGTGTAGAATTAAGCTTGAATTGGCGAAAGTAAATTTTTTTGGCGATTTTCGATCGGCAGTGAAAAATAGGCTATCAGGGTCGGAATGGAATTCCGGAAGTTGGAACAGGTTTGTAATAGCATTTTGGATATGTATGCAAAATTTCAGGTCAATCGGATGTGTTTTGGTTGGTTTCGGCGTCGTTGGTGAAATTTAGGAATTTCAAAGTTCATAGGCTTGAATTTGATGTTATTTTGGTATTTTGATGTTGTTTGTGGTGTTTCGAAGGCTCGACTAAGTTCGAATGATGTTATGGGACGTGTTGGTATATTTGTTGAGATTTCCGAGGGCCTCGGGTGAATTTCGAAAGGTTAATGGATCAATTTAGACTAGAAGAAAAGTTGCTGCATTTTTTTCAAAGTAGCATGAACAATAACTCGGGTGAACAGTAAAACGCGTGAACAATACCGCAAAAATTCTGGACAATATAAAAATAAACCCTCTGCGACCAATACCCACTTTTTCACCATTTTTGTACGGAAAGCGAGCTTTTGAGGAGATTTTGAGAGAGTAAATCATTTAGGTAAGGGTTTTGGACCCTAATACTCGATTATATGTGATTAAGGATCAAATATCAGTGTTTAATTCATGAAAATCAGTAGAAAAATATGGAGTTAGAGCTTGAGATTATGAGACCTTTAGGGTCGAGTTGAGGGGTCATACGAACTCCGATTTTAGCGTTCTTTATATGTACGGACTCGTGAGATGATAAAGAAAATTTTGGTATAAAATTTGTCAAGTTCCGAGACGCAGGCCCGGGAGTAGGGTTTTGGCTAATTTCGGGGTTTGTGCTAAAATTGGTACTTTTCAATTGGAATTCATTCCCTTAGCATAATTTGATGATAAAAATCTGATCTTGGTAGATTTGGAGCACTCAGAAGTTGATTCGAGAGGCAAACGGGTTGCAGAGTAGCTCTTCGGGCTAGTTTGAGGTAAGTAATATTTTTAAATCCTGTCCTGAGGGTACGAAACCTCGGACTTTACATCCTTTCACGGTTTTGGGGTGACTCACACACTGGATGACGAGTGTGGGGCGTGCACGAATTGGAAATTTGGAAATATGTTTCCTTTTTAGGCAACTATATAGTTGTGAAACTACTTTTAAAGCCTATTCTTTATAGTATTGATATGTTTTGATATAAATGGGATGTAATCCATGTTTGGGGCCTAGTGCCGATCTGTTTTAACCTCTTGGGGGCTATTTTCCTGATAATTCCTCACTTAGAAATTATGATTTTACACTCAGTCTTTCCTGATAAATTATTTTGACACTCAGCGCTTGTTGATATTAATTCTTGAAATGAAATACTATTTTGGGTTGAGAACCCTGTTTATTTATGGCCCGAGTGGCATGTTGAGAGTGTCTGACTGAGTGAGGCCGAGGTCCAATATTGTGAGGATTTTATGATATGATAGAGGTCGAATGCCTGAGAGTGATTGATGCCATGATTTGGCTTGTTTATAGCGCTTGGGCTGTAGGATCCCCTCCGGAGTCTGTACACACCCCCAGTGAGCGTAGGTACCTACTGAGTGCGAGTGCCGAGTGACGAGTGATTGGGAGGCATGAGTGAAAGTGAGGATGCCCGAGGGGCTGATACTGAGTGACCGAGAGGTGCTGAGTAATTGTTACCGAGTGATGGTGAGGTGCTGAGGGAATATTTATGAGTGATGATTATGGCCCGAGGGGCAGATTTTTTATGATATTTTACTGAGTTTTGATTATTATTCACTTCATTTTTCACTATTTTTGGGAGTTTTACTGAGAAATACTGGAAAATATACTTGTTTTAAAGAATTTTTATGAAAACTCGTTTGAACTTCTATATACCTTATTGAGTCGTGGCATTTTATTGTTTTGTTAATTGGTGTATTGATGTGTGTTTCTTATTCTCATACTGTGATTTATTTTCATTACTCTGAGTTGGAGTACTCATCATTACCCCATGTACCTCTGTGTACAGATCCAGGTACTAGTGCGGGGCAGTAGCCATATTCGTTCGCTATCAGCAGCATTTACGGGATTTCGAGGTAGCTGTTCAGCGTCCGCATCTTCTCCACTTCCCTTCTTCTTATAGTATTAGCATTTGATTCATAGATATTTATTAAGACATTAGAAGATTTAGTTATATTCTTAGATGCTCGTGACCATGTTGACTCCAGTCCTGGGGGAATTGTTTAAATAGTGGATTATTTTACATTTGCCTAAAAAACTTAGGAAATTTGCATGCTTGCTATGCTGATATTTAATGATATTGCCTTATTTGATTAAACTAAGTGTGTAGTTATGTGATGGTTGGCTAGCCTAGTTCCACCATAGGCGCCATCACGGCCTGTTGGGATTTGGGGTCGTGACAAGTTGGTATCAGAGCTCTAGGTTACATAGAACTTAACGGTCATGACCAGGTTTAGTAGAGTCTTGCGGATCGGTATGGAGACGTCTGTACTTATCTTCGAGAGGCTGCATAACTCCTAGAAAAAAAAAATCATTTTCTTGAACTCTTTCATGACAACTATTGGTTCTTGAAATCTAAACTCATGTTGTTTCATTCTCTCAAAGATGGTGAGGACACGCAATACTGATCAGGGTGACCAGACACCAGCCAGACCCACAAGGGGTCCGGGCCATGGTGGAGTTTGGGGACAGCCTGTGCAGCAACCGGGACAGTACCACAGGATCCCCCTGTCATTCAAGATCAGGTTCCTGCCGAGGGTACTCCAGCGGAACAGGCTCAGGCACCGGCAGCGCCTATTGTTATTCCGGGTCTTCAGGAGACCCTGGCTCAAATATTGACGGTGTGTACCAGTTTAGCTCAGGCAGTTGCTATGTCTATTACTGCCATTGCAGCTCAAGCCGGGGTAGGCATTCAGACTCCAGCTGCCCGGACACCTGAGCCGGCTGTACAGGGTATTCAGGCACCAGGGGGTAGTCCTAGCCCAGCCGGTTGCCCCAGTTCAGGACTATGTGGTTCCTGCTATGCCTGAGGATGAGCAGCACAAGATGGAGAGGTTCAGCAGACTTTAGCCTTCGACTTTCATCGGTACAGAGGGCGAGGATGCCCAAGGGTTTCTAGACAAGTGCTAGAGGATACTACGTACGGCGAGTAATTTGGAGACCAGGGGGGTCTCATTTGCTACATTTCAGTTTGCTGGTGTTACTTTCACTTGGTGGGAGGAATTTGAGAGGCGTAGGTTGGTTGGTTCAGCACCACTCACCTGGCAGCAGTTCTCCACGCTCTTTTTGGAGAAGTACGTTCCTCAGTCCCACAGAGAGGAGCAGTGCAGACAGTTTGAGCAGTTGTGCCAGGGAGAGTTGTCAGTTACTCAGTACGAGATGAGGTTTTCCGAGTTGGATATACATGCTTCGGAGTTAGTCCCTACTGGCAGGGAAAGGATCAGGAGGTTTGTAGAAGGTCTCACGTATCAGCTTCGCATTTTGATGACCAGAGAGAGGGTGTCTAGAGCCACATTTGAGCAGGTTGTTGAGATAGCTCGGGACATTGTGTCGGTTCGTAGGCAAGAGCGTGAGGAGAGGGAGGCCAAGAGGCCTCGGGGATCAGGTAGCTTCACTGGTTCCCCTTCTCGAGGGCAATTTAAAAATAGAAGAGGTCGTCCATTGATGCAAGAATAAATTGCATAGTTTAACATGTGATATACCTTACATTTTATGTGTATTAATGATAAAGTNATACCTCAGGATTATATTTGCAACGCCCGCTTAGTCTTCTACAAGACATAGTTGAGCGTGATCATCCATTTAGACCTCCACAGCCAGTCCGCCCAGCCTATAGTGGTGCATCTTCGGGGTAGGGTCCCCGCAGCTCTCATCAGGGTCGTTCATCTTTTAGCGCCCTTCCAGCTCAGAGCTCAGAGTGTGTCACCTTGGGGTGCACCGGTGTTGTTTGAGAAGAAGAAAGATGGCTCCATGCGTATAGGCAGCTGAATAAGGTTACGGTAAAGAAACGGTATCCTTTGCCCCGTATTGATGACTTGTTTGATCAGATTCAGGGAGTTAGGGTGTTCTCCAAGATCAATTTGAGGTCCACTAGTTGAAGATTCGGGACTCTGACATTCCGAAGACTGCTTTCAGGACCAGATATGGTCATTATGAGTTTCTGGTTATGTCATTTGGGCAGACAAATGCCCCAACCGTGTTCATGCAATTGATGAACATCGTGTTTCAGCCTTACCTTGGTTCTTTCGTCATTGTATTCATTGATGACATCCTGGTTTATTCTCGTAGCCAGGAGGAACATGCTCAACACTTGAGGATTGTGTTGTAGAGGTTGAAGGAGGAGAAGCTTTATGCAAAATTCTCCAAGTGTTAGTTTTGGGTTGGTTCAGTAGCTTTATTGGGGCACGTGGTGTCTAGTGAGGGTATTCAGGTTGATCCGAAGAAGATTGAGGCGGTGCAGAGTTGGCCCAGACCGTCCTCAGCTATGGAGATTAGGACTTTACTTGGTTTGGCGGGATATTACCGTCTCTTTGTGGAAGGATTCTCTTCTATTGCTTCACCATTGACCAGATTCACCCAAAAGGGTGCTCCATTCAGATGGTCCGATGAGTGTGAGGAGATCTTTCAGAAGCTCAAGTCAGCATTGACCTTAGCTCCGGTACTAGTTTTGCCTACTGGTTCGGGTTCTTACACAGTCTATTATGATGCTTCTAGAGTTGACTTGGGAACGGTATTGATGCAGGACGGTAGGGTGATTGCCTACGCGTCTAGACAGTTGAAGGTGCATGAGAAGAATTATCCAGTGCATGATCTTGAGTTACCTGCTATTGTTCATGTCTTAAAGATTTGGCGGCATTACTTGTATGGGGTACAATGTGAGATTTTTACTGACCATCATAGCTTGTAGTATCTACTGAGGCAAAAGGATTTGAATTTTCGGCAGAGGAGATGGTTGGAGCTTCTCAAGAATTATGACCTTACTATTTTGTATTACCCAGGAAAGGACAATGTAGTGGCCGATGCCTTGAATCACAGAGCCGAGAGTTTGGGGAGTCTAGCTTACCTTTCAGCAGCAAAGCAACCTTTAGCACTTGATGTTCAGGCTTTAGCGGGTCATTTAGTGAGATTGGATTTGTCAGACTCTCCGTGGGTATTAACTAGCATGGCTTCCCAGTCTTCTCTTATGATCAGATTAGAGATCGACAGTATGATGATCCATATTTGTTAGTACTTCAGGATAGGGACCGTTGGGATGATGCCAGGGATGTGACTATCGGTGATGATGATGTTATGAGGATGCAGGGTCGTATTTGTGTGCCCAATTTGGATGGTCTTCGAGAGTTGATATTAGCAGAGGCTCACAGCTCGCGATATTCCATTCATCTGGGTGCCTCGAAGATGTATCAAGATCTGAGACAGTAGTATTGGTGGAGGCGGATGAAGAGGGATATTGTTCAGTATGTAGCACGGTGTCTCAACTGCCAGCAAGTCAAGTATGAGCACCAGAGACCAGGTGGGTTACTTCAGAGGTTAGATATTCCAGAGTGGAAGTGGGAGCGGATCACTATGGACTTTGTAGTTAGACTTACACGGACTTCGAAGGGTTTCGATGCTATTTGGGTGATTGTGGATAGGTTGACCAAGTCTACGCACTTCATTCATGTCGGTACTACTTATACTTTAGAGCGTTTAGCAAGTATCTACATCAGGGAGATTGTCCGAATACATGGGTTTCCAATTTCTATTATTTCTGACAGAGGCACAAAGTTCACATCTCAATTTTGGAGTGCCGTACAGAGAGGTATGGGTACTGAGGTAGATTTGAGCACTGCATTTCATCCTCAGACCGACGGGCAGTCGGAGAGGACTATTCATATTTTGGAATACATGTTACGTGCTTGTGTGATTGATTTTGGTGGTTCATGGGATCAGTTTCTGTCACTAGCGGAGTTTGTATATGATAACATCTACCAGTTTAGTATTCAGATGGCCCCGTATGAGGATTTATATGGGAGGAGGTGTATATCTCCAGTTGGTTGGTTCGAGCCCGGTGAGGCTAAGCTATTGGGCACATATTTGATTCAGGATGCGTTGGAAAAGGTGAAGTTGATTGAGGAGCGACTTCGTACGGCGCAGTCTAGGCAGAAGAGTTATGCAGACCGGAAGGTCCGAGATGTGTCATTTATGGAAGGTGATAAGGTACTGCTGAAGGTATCACCCATGAAGGGTGTTATGAGGTTCAGAAAGAGGGGAAAGTTGAGTCCTCGATTTATTGGTCCTTTTGAGGTGCTTCGGAAGGTTGGGGAGGTGGCTAATAGACTTGCCTTGCCACCTAGCTTGTCGAGTGTTCATCCGGTATTTCATGTTTCGATGCTCTGGAAGTATGTTGGTGACCCGTCTCATGTCTTGGACTTCAGCATAGTTCAGCTCGAGGATGATATGTCATATAAGGTTGAGCCAATGGCTATTTTGGCTCGCGAGGTCAGAAAGTTGAGGTCCAAGGATATAGCTTCAGTGAAGGTTCAGTGAGAAGGTCAGCCAGTGGAGGAGGCTACTTGGGAGATCGAGCGGGAGGTGCAGGGCAGATATCCTCACTTGTTTGAGACTCCAGGTATGTTTCTAGACCCTTTCGAGGACGAATGTTTGTTTAGAAGGGGGAGAATGTAACGACCCGGTTGATCGTTATAAAGAATTTGCATTATATTTGTTGTTATTGCTTTGTCATAGGTTGGTTATACTGTTTAGGATGTGTTAGAGTTGGTTAGCTCAGGTTCGGAGTGGTTATAGAAGGAGTTAAGACACTTAGCCTCGAAAAGTAACTTTAGAGTTGAAAAAGTCAACTAACAGTTGACTTATTGGTAAACGATCTCGGAATGTGGATTTTATGATTCGGATAGCTTCGTTAGGAGATTTGGGACTTAGGAGTGTATTCGGAATATTTTTGTGATGTCCGGTGTAGAATTAGGCTTGAATTGGCGAAAGTTAATTTTTGGCGATTTCCGATCGGCAGTGGAAAATAGGCTATCGGGGTCGGAATGGAATTTCGGAAGTTGGAACAGGTTAGTAATAGCATTTTGGATATATGTGCAAAATTTCTGGTCAATCGTGATGGGTTTTGGTTGGTTTCGGCGTCGTTGGTGGAATTTACGAATTTCAAAGTTTATAAGCTTGAATTTGATGTGATTTTGGTGTTTTGATGTTGTTTTTGGTGTTTCGAAGGCTCGACTAAGTTCTAATGATGTTATTGGACGTTTTGGTATATTTGTTGAGATTTCCGAGGGCCTCGGGTGGATTTCGAAAGGTTAACGGATCAATTTAGACTAGAAGAAAAGTTGCTGTATTTTTTTCACAGCAGCATGAACAGTAACTCGGGTGAACAGTAAAATGCGTGAATAATACCGCGAAAATTCTGGACTGTACAAAAATAAACCCTCTGCGACCAATACCCACTTTTCCACCATTTTTGTACGGAAAGAGAGCTTTTGAGGCGATTTTTAAGAGAGTAAATCATTTAGGTAAGGATTTTGGACCCTAATACTCGATTATATGTGATTAAGGATCAAATATCAGTGTTTAATTCATGAAAATCAGTAGAAAAAGATGGAGTTAAGGCTTGAGATTATGAGACCTTTAGGGGTCGATTTGAGGGGTCAAACGAACTCCGATTTTAGCGTTCTTTATATGTAAGGACTCGTGAGATGATGAAGAACATTTTAGTATAAAATTTGTTGAGTTCTGAGACGCGGACCTGGGGGCAGGTTTTGGCTAATTTCGGGTTTTTTGCTAAAATTGGTACTTTTCAATTGGAATTCATTCAGAAGTTGATTCGAGAGGCAAGCGGGTTGCAGAGTAGCTTTTCGGTCTAGTTTGAGGTAAGTAATATTTTTAAATCCTGTCCTGAGGGTACGAAACCCCGGACTTTACATCCTTTCACAGTTTTGGAGTGACGAACACACTGGATGATGAGTGTGGGGCGTGCACGAATTGGAAATTTGGAAATATGTTTCCTTTTTAAGCAACTATTGAGTTGCGAAACTGCTTTTAAAGTCTATTCTTTATAGTATTGATATGTTTTGATATAAATAGGTTGTAAGCCATGTTTGCGGCCTAGTGCCGATCTGTTTTACCCCTTGGGGGCTATTTTCCTGATAATTCCTCACTTAGAAATTATGATTTTACATTCAGTCTTTCATGATAAATTATTTTGAGACTTAGCGCTTGTTGATATTAATTCTTGAAATAAAATATTGTTTTGGGTCGAGAACCCTGTTTATTTATGGCCCGAGTGGCATGCTGAGAGTGTCTGACTGAGTGAGGCCGAGGGACAATATTGTGAGAATGTTATAATATGAGAGAGGCCGAGTGCCTGAGAGTGATTGATGCCATGCTTTGGCTTGTTTATAGCGCTTGGGCTGTAGGATCCCCTCCGGAGTCTATACACACCCCCAGTGAGCGCAAGTACCTACTGAGTGCGAGTGCCGAGTGACGAGTGATTGGGAGGCATGAGTGACAGTGAGGATGCCAGAGGGAATGGTATTGATTGACTGTGAGGTGCTGAGTGACTATTACAGAGTGATGGTGGGGTGCTGAGGGAATATTTATGAGTGATGATTATGGCCCTTGGGGCAGATTTTTTATTATGATTCACTTCATTTTTCAAATTGATATTTTTGGGAGTTTTACTGAGAAATACTGGAAAATATACTTGTTTTAAAGAATTTTTACGGAAACTGGTTTGAACTTCTATATACCTTATTGAGCCGTGGAATTTTATTATTTTGTTAATTGGTGTTTTTGTGTTGTGTGTTTCTTATTCTCAGACTGTCATTTACTTTCATTACTACTGAGTTCGCGTACTCATTATTACTCCCTATACCTCTGTGTACAGATCCAGGTACTAGTGCGGAGCAGTAGCCATATTCGTTCGTTATCAGCAGTATTTACGGGATTTTGAGGTAGTTGTTCAGCGTCCGCAGCTTCTCCACTTCCCTTCTTATTATAGTATTAACATTTGATTCATAGACATTTATTAAGACATAAGCAGAGTTACTTATATTCATAGATGATCATGACCATGTTGACTCTAGTCTTGGGGGAATTGTTTAGACAGTGGGTTATTTTACATTTGCCTAAATACTTAGGAAATTTTCATGCTTGCTATGCTGATATTTAATGATATTACATTAGTTGATTAAAATAAGTGTGTAGTTATGTGATGGTTGGATAGCCTAGTTTCACGATAGGCGCCATCACGGCCTGTTGGGATTTGGGGTCGTGACAAGTTGGTATCAGAGCTCTAGGTTACATAGGACTCAACGGTCATGAGCAGGTTTAGTAGAGTCTTGCGGATCGGTATGGAGACGTCTGTACTTATCTTCGAGAGGTTGCATAACTCTTAGGAAAAAAGAAATCTCATTTTCTTGAACTCTTTCGTGCCAATATATGAGTTCTTGGAATCTACACTCATGTTGTTTCACTCTCTCACAGATGGTGAGGACACGCAATACCGATCAGGGTGACCAGACACCAGCTAGACCCACAAGGGGTCAGGAACGTGGTGGAGTTAGGGGACTAACCCATGCAGCAGTCGGGACCGTACCACAGGATCCCCCTGTCATTCAGGATCAGGTTCCCGCCGAGGGTACTCCAGCGGGACAAGACTCAGGCATCGGCAGTGCCTATTGTTATTCCGGGTTTTCAAGAGACCCTGGCTTAGATATTGACAGTGTGTACCAGTTTAGCTCAGGCAGTTGCTATGTCTACTACTGCCGCTGCAGCTTAGGCTGGAGGAGCCATTCAGACGCCAGCTGCCCGGACACCTGAGCCGGTTGTACCGGGTATTCCAGCAACGAGGTTAGTCCCAACCCAGTCGGCTGTCCCAGTTTAGGACTATATGGTTCCTGCTATGCCTGAGGATGAGCAGCGCAGGCTGGAGAGGTTCAGCAGACTTTAGCCTCCGACTTTCAGCGGTACAAAGGGCGAGGATGCCCAAGGGTTTATAGATAAGTGCCATAGGATACTACGTACATCGGGTATTTTGGAGACCAGCGGGGTCTCATTTGCTACATTTCAGTTTTCTAGTGCTGCTTTCACTTGGTGGGAGGAATTTGAGAGGCGTAGGCCGGTTGGTTCAGCACTACTCACCTGGCAGCAGTTCTCCACGCTCTTTTTGGAGAAGTATGTTCCTCAGTCCCACAGAGAGGAGCATCACAGACAGTTTGAGTAGCTGCGCCAGGGAGAGTTGTCAATTATTCAGTACGAGATGAGGTTTTCCGAGTTGGCTAGACATGCTTCGGAGTTAGTCCCTACTGACAGGGAAAGGATCAGGAGGTTTGGAGATGGTATCACGTATCAGCTTCGCATTTTGATGACCAGAGAGAGGGTCTTTGGAGCCACATTTGAGCAGGTTGTTGACATAGCTTAGGATATTGATTCGGTTCGCAGGCATGAGCGTGAGGAGAGGGAGGCCAAGAGGCCTTGGGGATCAGGTAGCTACATTGGTGCCCCTTCCAGAGGGCAATTTCAAAATAGCAGAGGTCTTCTATTTAGACCTCCACAGCCAGTCCGCCCAGCCTATAGTGGCCTCCGCAGCTCTCATCAGGGTCGTTCATCATTTAGCGCCCTTCCGGCTTAGAGCTCCTCCAGAGCATCATCATATCAGGGTTCCTCTATGCATGGTTCGTCCGGTGGTTATCATGGTGGCAGGGGTTCCCTTCAATCCCCATCTCCAGCTCCAGGTAGTTTCTTTAAGTGTGGAGAGGTTGGTCATGGATGGAGGTTTTTCCCTCGTCGCTCTAGTGGATCATCTCCGCAGAGGGTTCAGCCCTCGACTTCAGCCCCAGTTACTTCACCACCTACTCAGGAAGCCAGGGGTGGTAGTCAGGCAGCTAGAGGCTGCCCTAGAGGGGGAGGTCGAGCAGGTGGAGGACAGCCACATATTTATGCACTTCCGGCTAGGCCTGATGTTATGGCCTCAGATGCGGTGATTACATGTACTATCTCAGTTTGTCACAGTGATGCTTTGGCTTTATTTGACCCTGGTTCCATATACACTAATGTTTTGTCATATTTTGCTCACTTTCTGAATATACCCCGTGTGTCTTTAGTTACGTCTGTTCATGTTTTGACTCCGGTGGGCGATACTATTATTGTGGACCGTGTGTACCGGTTGTGTATTATATCTATTGGGGGTCTGGAGACCCGAGTGGACTTGATGTTACTCAGTATGGTTGATTTTGATGTGATATTGGGCATTGATTGGTTATCCCCATGTCATGCTATTCTTGATTGTCACGCTAAGACCGTGACTTTGGCTATGCCCGAAGTTCCGAGAGTTGAGTGGAGAGGGTCTATAGAGCATGTGCCTAGCAGAGTGATTTCTTATTTGAAGGCTCAGCGTATGGTTGAGAAAGGATGTGAATCTTATCTTGCTTTCGTGAGGGATGTTAGTAGTGAGACCCCTTCTGTTGATTCTGTTCCTGTGGTCCGTGATTTTTCGAACATATTCCTTGCAGACCTGCCAGGCATGCCATCTGATAGGGACATTGATTTTGGTATTGACTTGGTGCCAGATACCCAACCTATCTCTATTCCACCTTACCGTATGGCACCAGCGGAGTTGAAAGAATTGAAAGAGCAGCTTCAGGAACTCTTAGATAAGGGGTTCATGCGATCGAGTGTGTCACCTTGGGGTACACCGGTGTTGTTTGTGAAGAAGAAAGATGGCTCCATACGTATGTGCATTGATTATAGGCAGCTGAATAAGGTTACAGTGAAGAATTGGTATCCTTTACCCCGTATTGATGACATGTTTGATCAGCTTCATGGAGCTAGGGTGTTCTCCAAGATCGATTTGAGTTCGGGGTATCACCAGTTCAAGATTCGGGACTCTGACATTCCGAAGACTGCTTTCAGGACCAGATATGGTCATTATGAGTTTCTGGTTATGTCATTTGGGCTGACCAATGCCCCAGTCGCGTTCATGCTATTGATGAACAGCGTGTTTCAGCCTTACCTTGATTCTTTCGTCATTGTATTCATTGATGACATCCTGGTTTATTCCCGTAGCCAAGAGGAACATGCTCAGCACTTGAGGATTGTGTTGTAGAGTTTGGGGGAGAAGAAGCTTTATGCAAAATTCTCCAAGTGTGAGTTTTTTCTTGGTTCAGTAGCTTTCTTGGGGCACGTGGTGTCTAGTGAGGGTATTCAGGTTGATCCGAAGAAGATTGAGGTGGTGCAGAGTTGGACCAGACCGTCCTCAGCTACGGAGATTAAGAGTTACCTTGGTTTGGCGGGTTATTACCGTCGCTTTGTGGAAGGATTCTCTTTTATTGCTTCACCATTGACCAGATTGACCCAGAAGGGTGCTCCATTCAGATGTTCCAAAGAGTGTGAGGAAAGCTTTCAGAAGCTCAAGTCAGTATTGACCACAACTCCGATACTATTTTTGTGAATTGGTGTATTTGTGTTGTGTGCTTCTTATTCTCAGACTGTGATTTATTTTCATTACTACTGATTTGGCGTACTCATCATGACTCCCTGTATCTCTGTGTATAGATCCAGGTACTAGTTCAGAGCAGTAGCCATATTCGTTCGTTATCAGCAGCATTTATGGGATTTCGAGGTAGCTGTTCAGCGTCCGCAGCTTCTCCACTTCCCTTCTTCTTATAGTATTAGCATTTTATTTATAGACATTTATTAAGACATTAGCATAGTTATTTATATTCCTAGATGCTCGTGTCCATGTTGACTCCAGTCCTGGGGGAATTGTTTAAACAGTGGATTATTTTACATTTGCCTAAAGACTTAGGAAATTTTCATGCTTGCTATGCTGATATTTAATGATATTACATTAGTTGATTAAACTAAGTGTGTAGTTATGTAATGGTTGACTAGCCTAGTTCCACGATAGGCACCATCACGGCCTGTTGGGATTTGGGATCGTGACAAGTTGGTATCAGAGCTCTAGGTTACATAGGACTCAACGATCATGAGCAGGTTTAGTAGAGTCTTGCGGATCGGTATGGAGACGTCTGTACTTATCCTCGAGAGGCTGCAGAACTCTTAGGAAAAAATAAATCTCATTTTCTTGAACTCTTTCGTGCAAATATATTGGTTCTTGAAATGTAAACTCATGTTGTTTCATTCTCTCACAGATGGTGAGGACACGCAATACCGATCAGGGTGACCAGACACCAGCCAGACCCACAAGGGGTCAGGGCCGTGGTGGAGTTAGGGGACTAACCCATGCAGCAGCCGGGACCGTACCACAGGATCCCCCTGTCATTTAGGATCAGATTCCCCCCGAGGGTACTCCAGAGGGACAAAACTCAGGCACCGGCAGTGCCTATTGTTATTCCGGGTCTTCAGGAGACCCTGGCTCAGATATTGACGGTGTGTACAAGTTTAGCTCAGGCAGTTGCTATGTCTACTACTGCCGCTGCAGCTTAGGCTGGAGGAGCCATTCAGACTCCAGCTTCCCGGACACCTGAGCCGGCTGTACAGGGTATTCAGGCACTTGGGGTAGTCCAGCCGAGTCGGTTGTCCCAGTTTGGGACTATGTGGTTCCTGCTATGCCTGAGGATGAGCAGCGCAGGCTGGAGAGGTTCAGCAGACTTCAGCCTCCGACTTTCAGCGGTACAGAGGGCGAGGATGCCCAAGGGTTTCTACATAAGTGCTAGAGGATACTACGTACTGCGGGTATTTTGGAGACCAGCGGGGTCTCATTTGCTACATTTCAGTTTGCTAGTGCTGCTTTCACTTGGTGGGAGGCATTTGAGAGGTGTAGGCCGGTTAGTTCAGCACCACTCACCTGGCAGCAGTTCTCCACGCTCTTTTTGGAGAAGTATGTTCCTCTGTCCCACAGAGAGGAGCATCGCAGACAGTTTGAGTAGCTGCGCCAGGGAGAGTTGTTAGTTATTCAGTACGAGATGAGGTTTTCCGAGTTGGCTAGACATGCTTCGGAGTTAGTCCCTACTGACAGGGAAAGGATCAGGAGGTTTGTAGATGGTATCACGTATCAGCTTCGCATTTTGATGACCAGAGAGAGGGTGTTTGAAGCCACATTTGAGCAGGTTGTTGACATAGCTCGGGATATTGATTCGGTTCGCAGGCATGAGCGTGAGGAGAGGGAGGACAAGAAGCCTCGGGGATTAGGTAGCTTCACTAGTTCCCCTTCCAGAGGGAAATTTCAAAATAGCAGAGGTCGTCTATTTAGACCTCCACAGCCAGTTCGCCCAGCCTATAGTGGCCCCCGCAACTCTCATCAGGATCGTTCATCATTTAGCGCCCTTAAAGCTTAGAGCTCCTCCAGAGCATCATCATATCAGGGTTCCTCTATGCATGGTTTGTCCGGTGGTTATCATGGTGGCAGGGGATCCCTTCAATCCCCATCTCCAGCTCTAGGTAGTTTCTTTGAGTGTGGAGAGGTTGTTCATGGATGGAGGTTTTGCCCTCGTCGTGCGAGTGGATCATCTCAACAGAGGGTTCAGTCCTCGACTTTAGCCCCAGTCACTTCACCACCTACTCAGGCAGCCAGGGGTGGTGGTCAGGAAGCTAGAGGCCGCCGTAGAGGGGGAGGTCGAGCAGGTGGAGGCCAGCCACGTATTTATGCACTTCCGGCTAGGCATGATGCTATGGCCTCATATGCGGTGATTACATGTACTATCTCAGTTTGTCACAGTGATGCTTTGGCTTTATTTGACCCTGGTTCCACATACTCTTATGTTTTATCGTATTTTGCTCACTTTCTGAATATGCCCCGTGAGTCTTTAGTTACGTATGTTCATGTTTCGACTCCGGTGGGTGATATTATTGTTGCGGACCGTGTGTACCGATCGTGTATTATATCTATTGGGGGTCTGGAGACCCGAGTGGACTTGATGTTACTCAGTATGATTCATTTTGATGTGATATTGGGCATTGATTGGTTATCCCCATGTCATGTTATTCTTGATTGTCACGCTAAGACCGGGACCCTCGCTATGCCTGGAGTTCCGAATGTTGAGTGGAGAGGGTCTATAGAGCATGTGCCTAGCAGAGTGATTTCTTTTTTGAAGGCTCAGCGTATGGTTGAGAAAGGTGTGAATCTTATCTTTCTTTCGTGAGGGATGTTAGTTGTGAGACCTCTTCTGTTGATTTTGTTCCTATTGTCCGTGATTTTCCGGACGTATTCCCTGCAGACCTGCCAGGCATGCCACCTGATAGGGACATTAATTTTGGTATTGACTTGGTGCCAGATACCCAACCTATCTCTATTCCACCTTACCATAAGGCACCAGCGGAGTTGAAAGAATTGAAAGAGAAGCTTCAGGAACTCTTAGATAAGGGGTTCATACGGCCGAGTGCGTCACTTTGGGGTGCACCGGTGTTGTTTGTGAAGAAGAAAGATGGCTCCATGCGTATGTGCATTGATTATAGGCAGCTGAATAAGGTTACAGTGAAGAACCGGTATCCTTTGCCCCGTATTGATGACTTGTTTGATCAGCTTCATGGAGATAGTGTGTTCTCCAAGATCGATTTGAGGTATGTGTATCACCAGTTGAAGATTCGGGACTCTGACATTCCAAAGACTACTTTCAGGACCAGATATGGTCATTATGAGTTTCTGGTTATGTCATTTGGGCTGACCAATGTCGCAGCTACGTTCATGCAATTGATGAACAACGTGTTTCAGCCTTACCTTGATTCTTTCGTCATTGTATTCATTGATGACATCCTGGTTTATTCTCGTAGCCAGGAGGAACATGCTCAGTACTTGAGGATTGTGTTGTAGAGGTTGAGGGAGGAGAAGATTTATGCAAAATTCTCCAAGTGTGAGTTTTGGCTTGGTTCAGTAGCTTTCTAGGGGCACGTGGTGTCTAGTGAGGCTATTCAGGTTGATCCGAAGAAGATTGAGGTGGTGCAGAGTTGTCCCAGACAATCCTCAGCTACAAATATTAGGAGTTTCCTTGGTTTGGCGGGTTATTACCGTCGCTTTGTGGAAGGTTTCTCTTCTATTGATTCACCATTGACCAGATTTACCCAGAAGAGTGCTCCATTCAGATGGTCCGATGAGTGTGAGGAGAGCTTTCAGAAGCTCAAGTCAGCATTGACCACAACTCTAGTACTAGTTTTGCCAACTGGTTCGGGTTCTTACACAGTCTATTGTGATGCTTCTAGAGTTGGCTTGGGAGCGGTATGCAGGACGGTTGGGTGATTACCTACGCGTCTAGACAGTTGAATTTAGGAATTTCAAAGTTCATAGGCTTGAATTTGATGTGATTTTTGTGTTTTGATGTTGTTTTTGGTGTTTCGAAGGCTCGACTAAGTTCGAATGATGTTATGGAACGTGTTGGTATATTTGTTGAGATTTTCGAGGGCCTCGGGTGGATTTCGAAAGGTTGACGGATCAATTTAGACTAGAAGAAAAGCTGCTGCATTTTTTTCACAGTAGCATGAACAGTAAAACGCGTGAACAGTGCCGCAAAAATTTTGGACAGTATAAAAATAAACCCTCCGCGACCAATACCCACTTTTTCACCATTTTTGTACGGAAAGAGAGCTTTTGAGGCGATTTTGAAGAGAGGAAATCATTGTTCTTCATTGAGGTAAGGATTTTGGACCCTAATACTCGATTATATGTGATTAAGGATCAAATATCAGTGTTTAATTCATGACAATCAGTAGAAAAAGATGGAGTTAGGGCTTGAGATTATGAGACCTTTAGGGGTCGAGTTGAAGGGTAAAACGAACTCCGATTTTAGCGTTCTTTATATGTACGGACTCGTGAGATGATGAAAAATATTTTGGTATAAAATTTATCGAGTTCCGAGATGCGGGCCCGGGGGTCGGGTTTTGGCTAATTTCGGGTTTTGTGCTAAAATTGGTACTTTTCAATTGGAATTCATTCCCTTAGCATAATTTTATAATAAAAATCTGATCTTGGTAGATTTGGAGCACTCGGAAGTTGATTCGAGAGGAAAGCGGGTTGCAGAGTAGCTTTTCGGGCTAGTTTGAGGTAAGCAATATTTTTAAATCCTGTCCTGAGGGTATGAAATCCCGGACTTTACATCCTTTCATGGTTTTGGAGTGACGCACACACTGGATGACGAGTGTGAGGCGTGCACAAATTGGAAATTTGGGAATATGTTTCCTTTTTAGGCAACTATTGAGTTGCGAAACTGCTTTTAAAGCCTATTTTTTATAGTATTGATATGTTTTGATATAATTGGGTTGTAAGCCATGTTTGGGGCCTAGTGACGATCTGTTTTAACCTCTTGGGGGCTATTTTCCTGATAATTCCTCACTTAGAAATTATGATTTTACACTCAGTATTTCATGATAAATTGTTTTGACACTCAGCGCTTGTTGATATTAATTCTTGAAATGAAATACTGATTTAGGTCGAGAACCCTGTTTATTTATGGCCCGAGTGGTATTCTGAGAGTGTCTGACTGAGTGAGGCCGAGGGACAATATTGTGAGGATGTTATGATATGAGAGAGGCCGAGTGCTTGAGAGTGATTGATGCCATGATTTGTCTTGTTTATAGCGCTTGGGTTGTAGGAGCCCCTATGGAGTCTGTACACACCCCCAGTGAGAGCAGGTACCTACTGAGTGCGAGTGCCGAGTGACGAGTGATTGGGAGGCGTGAGTGACAGTGAGGATGCCTGAGGGGCTGATACTAAGTGACCGTGAGGTGCTGAGTGACTGTTACAGAGTGATGGTGAGGTGCTAAGGGAATATTTATGAGTGATGATTATCGCCCGAGGGGAAGATTTTTGATGATATTTTACTGAGTTTTGATTATGATTCACTTCATTTTTCAAACTGATATTTTTGGGTGTTTTACTGAGAAATACTGGAAAATATACTTGTTTTAAAGAATTTTTACGGAAACTGGTTTGAACTTCTATATACCTTATTGAGTCGTGGCATTTTATTGTTTGTTGGATCGGTGTATTTATGTTGTGTGTTTATTATTCTCAGACTGTGATTTATTTTCATTACTACTGAGTTGGCGTACTTATCATTATTCCCTGTACCTCTGTGTACATATCCAGGTACTAGTGTGGAGCAGTAGCTATATTCGTTCGTTATCAGCAGCATTTACAGGATTCGAGGTAGCTGTTCAGCGTATGCAGCTTCTCCACTTCCCTTCTTCTTATAGTATTAGCATTTGATTCATAGACATTTATTAAGACATTAGCAGAGTTAGTTATATTCTTAGATGCTCGTGACCATGTTGACTCCAGTCCTGGGGGAATTGTTTAAACAGTGGATTATTTTACATTTGCCTAAAGACTTAGGAAATTTTCATGCTTGCTATGCTGATATTTAATGATATTGCTTTATTTGATTAAACTAAGTGTGTAGTTATGTGATGGTTGGCTAGCCTAGTTCCACGATAGGCGTCATCACGGCCTGTTGGGATTTGGGGTCGTGACATCAAATTCCAGTCCTTCCTGTTTATTACTACATGTTTACTTCTGTGTTTAAGGTTTAATATTCCCTATCTATTGCCTTAAGCCAACATGCTTACTTTGGTGTCTCAGACTCTTATTTTTCTATCTAATTGACTTCAATTGGTATGATCAATTCTGTGTAGTTAAAATCATGTCCTCTCCGTGTATTGACTAACTTGGCTGCTCTTACATTAAACTTTTATGTTTCCCTGTCTATTGCTTGAGTCATTATGCTTACTTCCATAGTTATGTATGACTGATGAACTTAGGTGTTCCCTGCTTAAGACCCTAACTCATCATGTCCAGGTAAATATTATACCCCTGCCTTCCTTATGCTTCTACTGACTGGCATGCTTCCCTAACACCCTGTTTCTATGTGTTCTTGATTCAGGATTCTTGTATTCCCAACCCCTGTTCCCTTTTTGTGTAATTTTTTGTTCTCAGCATAATATATGCTCACCTAAGTTTGACTAATGAATTGAGTTGAGTCTGGGCAATATGGAGTTTTGTGTGAAACCTTGTGACTGTGCTTCCTACTTGCTTTTGTTTGCTGAACCTTTTCTAGAATATTTCTAGGCTGTTTTCACTCCTAATATATTTTCACTTCTAAACCATTTCTACTCCCAAACTATTTTCACTTCTAAACTATTTTCACTTCTAAATTGGTTTCTCTTCTGATATGTTTTCTTAAATTATTCCTACTCTTTCAAGAACTCTCACTCCTACTCTTAGAATACATAGGATCCTGCCCCTCCAGTGTGTGTACCGCCTAGGAACCCATGAGATTCCTCAGAACTCTGGCACACTGGGGATGGCCCTTCCACACTGCACAAAAATGACTTCTCTTTAAAAAGGTATTGGTGTGAGCATTTCCCGGGGTCCCTGAGGCCCTTGGGAACTTTGACACACCAGGATACTCTTTATTGGACACTATGATTTATGGTACTTTGGACTGTTTGAAGGCCTGGTTTGCTAACTTCACTTTGGGCCTATCCAGGCTCCCTATAGTATAGCATTACTTATTTCTGTAATTCATTTATGGTCTGTAATAATAATTCTTGTAAACAGATATTGGGAATATTAGTAAAAAGGGGAGGGATTTTCATATAATTTTTATGGGGCAATTGGGTAGACATCATGCTCTTAGGATTACTATGACTATTTGCTTGCATTAGGAATCATGCTCTTAGGATCATTTGTGCATTAGAAAACATGTTCATAGGCATCATACCATTTGTTCTAAATGCTTTCTAAACTTCTGCATACATCATGTCTGCTTAAGAATCATGTCACTAGGGTGTTATTAACCCTGTCTAAAAATCATGACCGTTCTCTCATGTGCATTAGAAACCATGCTTTAGAACTTTTATTGCACTCGCCTAAATACCGTGCCTATATCGCATAAAATCATTAGCAACCACGTCTATAAGAGTAAGTTTAAAAGCAGTCCCAACACCTAGATAACATGTTTATAGAGATGAATATATAAAATCAGTTCTGTAATGTTCAACATCTAGACAGCATGCCTATAGGACATAATGAAGGAACTGCCTGTTTAAAGCCGTTTATTAGTCTACTATGACCCTGACTGACAATTAGATATCTCGTTTATAGGATATCTCAGATCCACGCCTAGGCAATCCTGTAGGATAATCAAACTCTTGCAAAATGGTAAAATTGTGCTTTGTTTAATTACTTGTGAACTGCCCAGATTCAGCAACCCCTAAAATCAGTAGGCAAACTGATTAGGTCCCCACTTCTTTGCTTTAACAAGATGCTGCATATATTCTATTTTTCATGCTCACCTAAATATCCTGCTTTAGGACTCTTAAAGTATCTGAAATACTGTTGTTTGAGACGTGCGATTGACTGCTTATTTGTGGAGCTAAATGTGAGCCCCCTTAATTGTTCCTTTACCTGACAGTCCTACTTGTTTAAAATTTTCATTTAGATTTTCTCCTTTTAAGCACTTTAGGAGAGTCTAGAACTACCTTAATTAGAGGTCCTAAACACCTCCAGGGCCATAAGAAAGGGACGAGTAATGCACGCATAAAGTACGTTTAATTAGAATCGCTTACATAGCCACTAAGGGGAGGGTAATTGGGTAGTAAGGGATATGATGACATGTGTGCTAATGCCACGTGTAATCCCTCTAATTAAGGAAGGTTTACCGGGTATTGCACAGTAGTGATCCTATAGGCTAATAAACCTAGGACCCATTTATTCCCATTTTTTTTAATCCATATGTGTGCTTAAACTGCTTTACTTGCTTAATGACTAATTCACCAAAAATGAGTTTGGCCGGGACCCACCGTTGTGGACCTCGAGGGGTGCGTAACACCTTCCCCTCAAGGTAATTTCAATCCCTTACCCAATATTTGGTAATGTAAACCGGTTTCATGAGTTACTTGCATTAGGTGCCCTAACGCACCTTAAATCTGTTAGGTGGCGACTCTTCAATTTTCATACCCCTTTCCCAAAAGGAAACGAGTTGTCCCAAAGCATGTCGAAACCTGAACTCCGCTAAAGGGAAAAAAGAGGGCGTGACAATCTTGCTGCCGATAAATTTCTTTCCATTGTTGCATACAATCTCGGCAGGTATACCGAACCGGCATATGATGTGATCCCAGATGAAGTCTATAACTTCTTTTTCTCTGACTTTCTAGAAGGCTTGTGCTTCAACCCATTTAAAAAAATATTCAGTCATAAATAAAATAAATTTAGCTTTGCCTGGGGCTGATGGCAGAGGGTCGACGATATCCATCCCCCATTTCATAAATGGTCGTGGGGATAAGACCGAATGAAGTTGCTTTTCGGGCTGGTGGATCATTGGTACATAGCTTTAACACTTATCACATTTTCGAACGAATTCTTTAATGTCTCTCTCCATATTGGCCCATTAGTATCTTGCTCTGATGATTTTGTGGACTAGTGATTCGGCACCGGAGTGGTTCCCACAAGTACCCTCGTGAACTTCTCGTAGGACATAATCAGTATCCCCCTGTCCCAAGCACACTGCTAACGGTCCGTCGAACATCCTCCTGTATAATGTTCCATCCTCAACCAATGTGAATCGAGCAGCTTTTGTTCGTATAGCCCTTGATTCCTTAGGGTCTGATGGGAGATTTCCATTTTTCAAATACTCAATATATTTATTCCTCCAATCCCAGGTTAGTCTTGTGGAGTTTATCTCGGAGTGACCTTCTTCGATTACTGACTTCGAGAGTTGGACGACAGTCCCCGAGCTGATTTCGTCGTCCTCGACTGATGATCCCAGATTTGCACGGGCATCAGCTTCGTTGTTTTTCTCTCGAGGTACATGTTGCAAAGTCCATTCTTTAAATGATGTAATGTTACCTGCAATTTATCCAAATACCTTGGCATTCGATCCTCTCGAACCTCGAAGGTTCTGTTGACTTGGTTTGCTACCAGTATGGAGTCGCATTTGGCTTCAATGACTTCTGATCCCAGGCTTTTAGCTAGTTCGAGGCTTGTAATCATGGCCTCGTGCTCAGCCTCATTGTTAGTCAACTTCGAGGTTTTGATAGATTGTCTAATTGTATTTCTCGTGGGCGGCTTCAAAACAATGACTATCCGGGACCCTTTCACATTTGAAGTGTTGTCTGTAAAAAGGATCCACACCCCCATGAGGTACCCGATTTTAACAAAAGCTCCTTTTCGACCTCGGGTACGAGGGATGGCGTGAAGTCAACCACGAAGTCTGCTAAGATGAGATTTAATGGTCGTTCGGGGTTGATATTCGATATCATACCCACTGAGTTCGACGGCCCATTTGGCCAATCGGCCCGATAAGTGGTTATCACACATATTGGGTGACATTGAAAATACGGTTTTAACTTCCTAGAGGCGCTTATTAGAGCAAGTGACAATTTTTTTAAATGTGGATATCGAGTTTATGCTTCTCCTAGAGTTCGACTTACATAATAAACAGGAAATTACGTACCTTGCTCTTCTCGAACTAGGACGCCACTTACCGAGATTTCCGAGACCGCTAAGTATAAATAGAGATTTTCATCTACTTTTGGAGTATGAAGCAAAGGTGAGATCGAGAGGTATAATTTTAATTCTTCTAACACATGTTGGCATTCCGTGGTCCAGGCAAAATTATTCTTCTTTTTAAGTAGTGAGAAGAATCTATGGCTCCGATCTGATGATCTAGAGATGAATCGACCTAAGGCAGTTATCCGCCTTGTCAGCCTTTGTACGGCTTTAACGTTATCCACGATAGTGATGTCCTTGATAGCCTTGATTTTATCGGGGTTGATCTCGATCCCCCGGTTTGATACCAAGAAGTCGAGGAACTTGTCTGAACCGACCCCGAAAGCACATTTCTCGGGGTTGATCTCCATGTTGTATTTTCTCAGTATCTTGAACGTTTCCTGCAAATGTGTCAAATGGTCCTCTACGTGCAGGGACTTAACTAGCATATCGTCAATATATACTTCCATTGACTTACCTATTTGTTCTTCGAATATTTTATTTACTAGGCGTTGGTAGGTAGCACCTCCATTTTTAGCCCAAAAGGCATTACGTTATAGCAATATGTGCCATACTTAGTGATGAATGAAGTCTTTTCCTGATCCTCCGGGTTCATTTAAATTTGATTGTACCCGGAGTAGGCGTCGAGAAAACTAAGGATCTTGTGACCGGCCATGGCGTCGATCATACGATCGATGTTAGGCAGAGGAAAATAGTCTTTGGGGCATGCCTTGTTTAAATCCTTATAATCTACACACATTCTGAGTTTGTTCCCCTTTTTAGGGACTACGACTACATTTGCTAACCATTAAGGATATTTTACTTCCCGAATGGATCCTATTTTGAGAAGTTTAGTAACCTCGTCCTTGATAAATGCATGTTTTACCTCGGACTGGGGCCTTCTATTTTGTTTCACAAGCCTGTACTTCAGGTCCAGGCTCAATCAATGCGTTGTTATTTCTGGAGGGATCCTTGTCATGTCTAAGTGGGACCACGCAAAACAATCCTTGTTTTCAATAAGAAATTTAATGAGTTTCTTCCTGAGTTCAGGAGTTAACCCCGTATCTAGGTATACCTTTCGTTCGGGAAGATACTCGATCAATATAACTTGTTCTAGCCCTTCGACCGTTGATGTGGTGGCGTCGAAATCTTTGGGAATAACAAGGCATCGAGGGATCCAATAATCGTCGTCATCTTCTTACATTCCCCACTTCTTCAATTCAGTAGCGGCTGGTGGTTGTGGTTGCTATTTGGCCTCTTGTTTTCCTTTGACCCCCGATCTCTTTGACTTTGGAAGTGCCGATATTGGTAGTACCTCATCGACCGCGAATGTTTCCTTCGCATCATGTTGCTCCCCGTATACCTTTTTCACCTCGTTCGGTGTCGAGAATTTTGTCATTTGGTGGAGAGTCGAAGGGATTGCCCTCGTATTATGAATCCAGGGCCTCCCGAGTAGGGCGTTGTACCTCATTTCGCCCTCGATTACATGGAACTGATTTCTTGAATAGTTCCAGCCACGTTTACCGGTAAAATGATCTCTCATTTAGTCATTTCGCTGGCCATGTTGAAACCGTTCAAGACCCTTGATGTGGGCACGATTTGGTCTTGTAGGCCGAGCTGCTCCACGGCCCTCGATCGGATGATATTTTCCGAGCTACCTGGATCCACTAAAACACGCTTAACTTGAATTTTATTCATAAAGATAGAAATTACCAGAGCGTCGTTATAGGGTTGAGAAATTCCTTCGGCTTCCTCATCGTTGAATGATACAGTGCCTTTTGGCACATAATCTCGGGTCCATTTTTCCTTAGTAATTGATACCTTAGTGCGTTTGAACACGGTCCCTTGTGGAATATCGACCCCGCGACGATCATATGGATCACATGTTGTGGATCTTCCTACTCATTTTTCCTATTGGCATCCATTTCTCTGAAATGATTCTTGGCTCGATCACTTAAGAACTCTCGAAGGTGGCCCTCGTTGAATAGACGATCTACCTCCTCTCTTAGTTGCCTGCAATCCTCAGTTCTGTGGCCATGTGTGCCATGATACTTACACATCATATTGGGGTTTCTTTGGGAAGGATCGGTCTATATGGGCCTGGGTCATCTAGTATCTTTGATTCTTCCAATTTCCAATACAATACCTAATATGTCGATATTAAAGTTATACTCCATCAATCGAGGTGCCTCTGTGGGATCAAAATGCTGATCAAAACCACTTTTGCTCATAAGTCCCCCAGAACTCTGTCCTCGATCACTTCTTCGATCATTTCGGGCGGGATTGCGTCCAAGGCCACCATTCCTGCGATCTGCGATGTATGGTTAATATCGGTCTTTGTTTGTTCAAGGTTCCCTATTGATATCCCTCTGATTTCTAGTTGCGGACCTGTTCGGATATACGGAACCAGAAGGAGTTCCTAATTGGTTATCCTCGACCCTGATCTTTGATTGGTACCGATTATGTATATCGACCCAGGTCACCGCCGGATATTCGATCAATTTTTGCTTCAATTGACGTGATGCTATCGAACTTCATTCATTCAACCCCTGAGTGAAGGCTTGAACAGCCCAATCATCTGTGACTGGTGGCAACTCCATGCGTTCCATTTGAAATCGGGACACGAACTCCCTAAGCATTTCATTATCCTTCTATTTTAATTTGAAAAGGTCTGATTTCCTCGTCACGACCTTTATGGCCCTGGCATGTGCCTTTACGAAAAAATATGCTAACATGGAAAATAAGTCAATATAATTTGGTGGTAGATTGTGGTACCAAATCATTTCCCCCTTCGATAGAGTTTCTCCGAACTTCTTCAACAAAACAGATTCGATCTCATCATCTTCCAAATTGTTACCTTTGATGGCGCATGTATAGGAGGTGACATGCTCGTTGGGATCGGTGGTCCCATTGTACTTAGGTATAGCCAGCATACGAAACTTTTTGGGAATGGGCTTCGGAGCCGTACTTGGAGAAAACTGCTTCTGTACAAATTTCTTCGAATCCATCCCTTTCAAAATTGGCAGTGCCCCCGGTATCTGATCAACTCGGGAGTTGTACGTTTCCACTTTCTTATCATTTGCCTCAATTTTCTTCTCTCCCGACTCGATTCATTTGGTGAGCTCCTCAAGAATCTTCATTATCACGGGGTCAGTCCCCGATTCACTGGCATTCAACCTTTCTGGTACTGGCTCAGTTCGGCGGGAGGCTTCCGGTTCGACCCCACTCGGAGTTCGATATTGATTTTGTAGGTTTGTAATCGCGTCTTGTTAAGCCTAAAGCATTTCGAATATCATTTGGAGACTGACTCCTCCATCTCCTCGGCCATGTGTGCCTTGGCCACCAGATCGGCCTTCTCTGCATACACTCCCTTCAGGGTCCGCGCCCTGATTCGCATTCAAAGCGATGTGTGAACTGACGTCGACTGGGTTGGCAACCGGTGCTCCCCCAAGATCATCTTGTGGCATCTCGACTCCCGGAGCAATTACATTGTCGTTTTTCCCATGAAATCCGAGGCCACCACCATGTGTGGGTGCAGTTTGTGAGTTTGACATGTTTTTAACCTGAAAGCAAAAATACTTGACAAGACTAAACGTAAAATAGTGTGTGTAGTAATCACTATTATCCTTAGCCCCACGGTGAGTGCCAAACTGTTTACCCTAAAATTTGGATAACAATTAAACTTATATTGTGATTTTAAGAATATGTGATTTCGCCCAATACCAATTGATAAACAAGTGAGTTAATGACTAAATTAAACTATAAAACAAATCAAACCAGTTATGCAAGCTGAGCGTCGACCTCGATAGGATATATACTCGAGGTGATAGTAGTACAAAAACGATTAAGATAGAATAATTCTGATGAACAATAAGTAGAGCAATAAGCAAGAAAGAAATAATTGTATAGCTTTTTCTCAATGAACAATGATCCTTACAAATGACTGGAATTCCTATTTATATAGTATATGAATCCTAATTATAGTATACTTCTAATTACAGAAGGAAATCGTATAAACAGCCGATTAACCGCTACTGATTTGATCCGTTCCGATATTCATGCTGCGATCTCCGACCAATCACGGATATTTCGCTCTTTCCGTTACTAAACCATCCTGATATTACTCGAAGTCTATCTCTTCTGGCTTCGATACCAACTTCGATCTAGAAAGAGGCTTCGATTTCGGACTCAACGTCTCAGCTCTTCAATGCAATGTCCCATTCTCGATCAAATAGTGAAATTGGTTAGCCCTGGTTTCTATCATATACAAGCATATTAGGAATTTACCAGTGCTTTCTTTTTAAATTTATTTTTTTATCTTTTGAGAAAATGGAGATTATTTTATCTAATTTTATTTCAGATTAAGCAAGGAGAGATTACCAGTGATTTTTGTTTTTCAGCTTTTCGAATGATAGAAAAAATATGATTACCGCTAAAATAAAAATCGACTGTCTCGACATATACAAGAGAGAGATGGCATTGTTTCAGAACTTTAATGGACTATTTCGTTATTCAAGCGCCAGTTAATGTTGCATATGACTTTTCTTCATAGTCGAAATTTGACCAGACACATGGGTTGATTAGTCCATACCTGTTAGGTAAATGCTGAAGTATATTTTTTCTACCCAAAAAAAAAGAAGAAAAATATTTCTAAAGAAGGTACAAGCGGCTTACATATTCATTGGTACAGTTTGTCCCAAAATGTAATTACGTGGATTATATCATAGATTCTTCGGAAAAGGTCTGAAAATACCACTCAACTTTCAGAAATGGTCTATCCATGACATCCGTTAAAAGCTTGCTATTTTCATGCCACTACTGTTACACATTTGGCCCATCTATGTCATTAATTGATTAACGACTCAAATTGTTTTTTAAATATTTATAACACCCACATTTCCGCGTGTCCTGTCATTATTGGTCTGAATTAACCCATGTCCCACTTAATTTTAACCTTGGTTAGGTCCATTTACCCAAACCCCACCCGGTTAAAACTTACCCAAATTATTAACCCAGACTAAACCTAATCCTTCGTACCAAATCCTCTTCTCTCCAGTCGTCTCTTTCATCAAAAATCCCTTTTTAGTCTTACTAGGTTTTCGAACGGAAGCAAGGCTATTGTCGAAGGTGGCTTCAAAATTCGATTTTCTTGGAAGATTAATGAAATTATCAAGGTTAGTAGATCCAAAAACATATTTAATTTGGTGGATGAGGTTTAATAGGGTGGGTGTAAATTCTGTTCATGTGGGAATTATTGTGCATGTGGGGTTACTTGTTTTATCTTTGATTTGGGATTTGTCTTTCAAATGTTGTGCATGTGGGGTTTAATATGTTTTTGTTATTTTCTATAACGGTCCCTCCAAAAAATTGTCTTTCTAGGGTTTTGTTATAATCGAATTTTTAATTGCCGAAATGTTTAATTCTGATTTATTCCCTTAATTTTCTATTTTATTTTTCTTTTGCATGTGAACTTTATTGAAGCATGACTGACACAGTGGACGTGTATTTAAACAATGGGGGTGAATGGGTAATTTTTCCGAAAATATTGTATAATAAGAGGCTGGTCCATATATGGAATAGGTTTAACCCGGATTTGTTGTCTTATAAAGATTTATGTGAAGAGTTCACCAAAGAGTTATGGTTTACTAAAGTGAAACAACCTTTAGTTGCTGGGCTATCGAGTAGGTTCTATATAATTGATGGAGATGATGGTATCAGGGCATTACCGTCTCTTATTACAGATTCTATGTATAGGTTCAAAATCATAAACTTGTTTGTTGTAGATGAGTTAGAGTCGACTGTCCATACTAAAAGTATTCTGCATCATACTGAAACATTTCATGTAGATGTTGAAGCAGTATCTGAAAAGAGCATGTTATTGGGGATTATGATTTTGATGTTGATGCTCCATCTGATGTTGAATATGATTCTGAAGGACTTGAGGTTATTAGCAAACAAAGGAGGAGGGTAGTGATTGATAGGTTGGAGAACTTTAAGGAGTTGGTTAAGGTCATGACATTTAAAGATATTGTGGAAGTTAGAAGGGTAGTGAACTATTAAGCAATTGCTAATGGGTATGGGGTGAAGATTGAAAAAACGGATATATTTGTGATGTTGGATGCCCTTTTAGATGTTCTATCTCAAGGGATAAAAACTAGTGAGTTTAGTATCAAAAAATTGAAGGCATTATAAAAATCCAAGGGCTGATGCTAAGACATTAGCACAATACTTTAAGAATAAACTACAAAACAATCCCAAGTATAATATTTGGTAGTCCATGCTGTCATGAACACAATAAGGAAAGCGAACAACCAAATAAAAATAATTAACTGCCGGAATACTTTTCCTCTCAACTCCACAATCTTAAAGTTATCCCCAATAGTAGAGGCTTCAAGTGCATCCAATCTTTCCCTCAACTTTGTTATCGTTGCAGCATCAATAACAGCAGAAGCTTCTAAATCATCTATCTTCTTCAACAACCTATTTCTTTCAATTTCAAAAGCTTCCAATTTTCTCCTTTGACTGCTAATTACGATTACAGCTCGCGAGGAAATTCAATATCATCCCATTCCCAATACCCACAGCCTTGTTTCTGCAAAGTAATTATACAATGAAATCACTGATTATGTTCTGATAAAAATAAAACATTACACAATAAAATTGTGACTTGCATTATGTATATTATACTTACTTAAGCAATGAACACTTGTAAAAACAACTCCCATATTTCATAGGATTTGTCGTCGTAAAATGATGCGCTACAAATCCATAACGACACTTCCTCTTTGAGTCAATTGAGTCGCTTGACCCAGCAGACATTTTGAACTCTTTAACAATAAAAAGTTACTTTAGGGGAGACGTAAAATGATGCGCTAGAGATCTAGGGTTACAATTTCATAATGATAAGGGAGAAATTGAATTTTAATGGAGGTTTTAGGATTGCTGATTTGGGGAAGACGACTGGAGAGAAGGGGATTTGGTATGAAGGATTTGGTTTGGGTTGGGTTAATGATTTGGGTAAGTTTTAATCGGGTAGGGTTTAGGTAAATGGATCTAACCAAGGTTAAAATTAAGTGGAGCATGGGTTAATTCGGACCAATAATGACATGACACGTGAAAATGTGGGTGTTATAAATATTTTTAAAAAAAATTTGAGCTGTTAGTCAAATAATGACATAGATGGGCCAAATGTGTAATGATAATGGCATAGGAATAGCAAACTTTTAACGGATGGTATGAATAGACCATTTTTGAAAGTTGAGTGACATTTTTAGACATTTTTCGTTGATTCTTTATGTTTTGATTAATAAACAATGAATTGTCGTTTCATAAATAATAGGAGTAACGTATAAATTGATAATAATAATAGTACTTTGAGAGTTCTTTTTAATATATATATATATATATATATATACAATATCCATTCCTCCCGTAATGTATGTATTGCTTAATTTCCCACCAACCAAACTATGAGAATATTATATATATATATATATATATATATTTTTTTTTTTCTTTTTTTTTTTTTTTTTTTTTTTTTTTTTTTCTTTTTTCTTTTTTTTTTCTAATTTTTCCAATCAAACAATGTATTATTTCGTCTTAGATTTCATACTAGAATTATTTTTCTTATTCCCGACCAGAAGACCTCTTAATATAGAAAAATCAAAGCTCGAGGAGGTTTTGAGATTTGACAATTACTACCATTATAGGAAAATTATGACTAAACGTAGCATAAAGTAGTTTGGTTGGAAAATAAATTATTTCATGATTAATTATTTTGAGATTAATTATCTCACTCTTCATCAGAGAGAACTAATTATGAGATTAATTATATTATAATTTTATCCATAACATCTTAAATTTAATGCGGAGATTAATTAACACACGCATAGGATAATGGCACTCCTTAAAAGATCGGGCAACTTGCAGGACTAACACATACGCATGCCTCCAAAATTCCCTGTCAACCATTTTGATTAGAAAATATCACGTCTACTTTCTTAGAACATTACATAGATATAGCCCAGCACCAATCATTTCCAACTTTATACGTATTTTCCCTCTCTTTTGCTGTTTATTTCTTGGGATATTCATATATTTCCCCATAGTGACTTGTGCACTTACTGTTTTCTCAACACATTTTTCTTTCTAATCTTGATGAAAAATGCTCTTATCTGGAAACAGCATTCTTACATTGAACTGCTGCTTCTTGTTCTTGATATTTGCTGAGTCCAAAGTGCCTCAAGAAGAAGGTATGCTGCAGCTCTTGTCTCTTGCTTTCATGGGTATTATTGGAGTCCATGGGAGTGTGTGTGTTGGATGGGTTTAGGGTGGGACACTTTAGCAGATTAAAAAATAGTAAATCTTTTGAGTACAGCTCTCTCTGTATTATAATCTCAAGAGGATGAGGAGTTTTGAGTTTAAAGAAGATAAGAAATGGGTGGAATTACTTCAAATTAGTGAATTTATAGTGAAAAAGTGTGAACTTTGCTGTTCTCAGATGTATAAGTCATAGAATATTACAGTTCGTTACCGGATTTCTGAAATTAATGCTATGTCTAGTGGTTGAGATGCTCCATTTAGGCAATACTGGGATTTGCTTGTTTAGCCATGGAAGTATTGGCTTTGAATTTGGGGCAGTTCATAATTAACAGCTTGTTTGGATGGTTGTTACCTATTATTGTATCGTATTGTTAAATCCATCGTTACGTAACGATGAAAAGTGTCGCTTTATGGAACGACAGATTTGGCGTGGTGGCGTCATTTCCTTGTTTTTTTTCTCTCATCTTGTCCTTCCTTATTATTGAATACTCACACTTTATCATTTACCCTATTATAAAATAATTCTACTTCGTATCCTATTTTTTATTAGTAATGTTGCAAATTTATTCTTCATAATGTTAGTACGTGACATTATGAAAGGACGGCAAACGATACAATTCATCCAAATATTGTATTCATCAAACAAAACAATACAATAAATACAATATGATACATTATGAAAAGACACGTAATAACAACCCAAACAAGTTGTTTAAGTCATTTCTTGAATTTTGCTATGATCTGGAAAGACAAAAAAAGCGAAAATTTTCTTTTCTTTTCCTTTTATTGCTGGAAGTTTGGTCCTTTTGTCCAAATTTATGCAAATTGTAGTTTTGTAGCGAACCTATTGTTCGGTATAAGAGGCGGAGCCAGATTTTAATTTTATGGGTTCTGAATCTTAAAACGACGACGTCAAATTCTAATAACTTGGTTCTACACTTAATATCTTTTAATATTTAATGAAATTATTAATATAATTACACTATTCGAACAATAGCTAATGGGCTCCGTTGAACCTGTAGTCGGACTTCTAGCTCCGCCCCTGTTCAGAATAATATCTTTTTAAGGCTGCAGTTTCTTTGATGTTAGATTGAGGGTTCAGTTTCTCCAGCGTCTTCATGTATTATCAAATGTGGATTATACTGGTTAATTTCAACCTTACTGATTGTTTTCCAGTGGATGTCCTCCAACAAATCGCCAAACCAATGGGTGCAACATAGTTGAGTTTCGATGCAGATTCATGCAGAATTGAAGAGGTTGGAGTCGGAGTTAAGCCTCATGCATGGGTGGTCTGAGAATATTGTTGAAATGTGATCGTGACATCGGAAGTGACGAATTTGACCACATCACAAAAATGTGAGGCATTTACACCTTATTACTAAAATGTTGAGTTTCGATCGAGATTGTTTAAAGTATTAGCACAATTTCTAAAAGAATTGTTTGTTTACAAATAATCTCCTAACAAATTCATCACTTTATCTTTTTTAAAAGAAACACATGTTGAGGAATGTATTTAATTATATGAAAAAGGTTTAAAAAAATATATTGTAGTATAGAACTGAATATTTATTTATAGAAAAGAAAATATGTTAAGTATTTATTTATTTAATAGAGATATAATTTTATTTTTCACTTTTTTGAATTATTTCAAACTTGCATTAATATAATAGCATATGTTAATCAAGCATAAATGTTGAAGGATAATTTTGTCTTTAACTAAGCTAATGCATGCATTAAAACTCATTGCATTGTTAATACTATGGTTTCGTATGCATTAGTTATGCATAAGATAATACTAAATAGGGTGTATAACTAATGCATATATTCAAAAAGTGTATTAGATAAGGTATTATTAATACAGAAAGCTAATGCATGCATTTCAGAGGCTTATGAATGAAAACTTTGTCTTTAGTTTACTTTAGCTTCTTAGCTTAGCATGGCGGATCTGAGGAAGGGTAGGAGTAGGCCTAAGAAGTATTGAAATGATGTGATTAGGCAGGACATTTCACTGCTTCAGCTTACCGAAGATATGACCCTCGATAGGAAGGCGTGAAAGACGAGTATTGGAGTTGTAGGTTGACAGATAGTCGAGAGTCTCTCCTAGGCTTATTAGTAAAACTAGTCCTATTGTTGTATGTGCTTATGTTCGTTATCCGTACATATTATGTTATTCGTTTTATGTACTCTATTATCTTGTTTAGGGGCGGATCCACCTCCCCACCTACGGGTTCACGTGAACTCAATAGATTTTATCCAAATAGTGTAAATATGTTCGAAAAATTTACTAAATATTTATAAATGTTTGAATGTGAACCCAATTACTATTGACAATTTATTCGAGGTCGTTGCAGGAACCCATAAACATTAAATCATGAATTCGCCTTTGCCTTGTTGTTGCTATTGTTTGTTATTTTAGTTCATTATTCTTTGAACGAGGGGTTTACCGGAAAATAACTTCTCTATCTTCATAAGGTAAGAATAAGGTTTGTGTGTACACTACCCTACCTAAACCTTACTTGTGGAATTATACTAAATTTTTTGTTATTATTATTGCTGCTTCTTAGCTTAGCCATAGAATTTCTTCCTTTTTTCGTCAATCCTTCAACTTTTGTATCAGACTTTGTGGTGGTGGTTCAGTCGGACTCTATAGGCCGAAGAAGAAGAAATTAAACCAACTTAAAAATGATGGACCGGAAAGGAGTTTGTGAAATCTACTCCTAAAATGTCAAAACAAAATTGGGCTTCTAAATTTGAACACCGCAAGGTCCAATCGTAAAATATTCTTTTTGGTAGATACCAAAAGAGAATTTTATAGTTTTACCCACAAAAATTAATTGGGTGTTTGGATATAAAAATTGTAAAATTTCAAAAAATAAGTGAAAAAAATTTTCAAGTGAAAATGGTATGTGAAAATAAAAATTGTTTGTGCTTGGACATGAATATAATTTTGGATTATTTTGAAAGTTTTGTGAGTGATCTGAATGAAAACTTAAAAAAATAGCTTTTTTGAGTTTTTAAAATTTTCGAAAAATTTTAAAATTCATCTTCAAGTAAAAATCAGAAATTTTATGGCCAAACATCGATTTCGAAAAAAGTGAAAAAATTCTTATGTCCAAACGGACTCTAAACTAATTACCCTTGCCTACTCATTGATTTTTCTACCCACCAAACTAATTACTCACTTACCCATTGCAGCTTTTTGTGGGTAATTATTTCTCTTATTTTTTTCTTATTCTTTTTTATTTCTCTGCTTTTTTTCTTTTTTCCTTTTATTTTTCTCATTTTTATTGATTTTTTTCTTTAGTCTTTAGTCTTTTTTTTCTGTTCATATTTTTTCCTAGAATTGTTATGAAACAATAAAAAACAAGATCAATATTGCAGAGAAAGAGAGAGGAAATTCTTATTGAATTTTTTGGAAGTTTTACAATAGGGTAAGACCCCTCTATTTATAGGGCAACATAACTTAGCCACAAAGTAAAACTCTCTAAAATATAGACATCCACTCTAAATAGAGTTCTATTTATAACACTCTCCTTTTAATGTCTATTCAACAAAGAATGTGCCTCGTTAAAACTTTAATTAAAATAAAACCCAATGGGAAAAAAAATTCTAGAAAAGGGAAAAGAGTACACATGTTTAGAAATGCGCCTTTTGATTGCCTCGTTAAAAACCTTGCAAGGAAAATCCAGTGGGATAAAACCTTGTAAGGAAAAAAGAGTGCAACGCGCATTAACTCCCCCTGATGAGAGCATCAATTCACATCCTTGAGCCTTCTCATCCCGATCTTGTACACTAGCTTCTTGAAGGTTGACGTTGGTAGAGATTTTGTGAACAAATCAGCCATATTATCACTTGAACGAATCTGTTGCACATTGATATCACCATTCTTTTGAAGATCATGTGTGAAAAATAACTTTGGTGAAATGTGTTTTGTCTTATCTCCTTTTATGAATCCTCCTTTTAATTGGGCTATGCATGCTGCATTTTCTTCATACAAAATCGTGGGTAGTTTGTCACACTTCAAACCACATTTGTCTCGAATAAGATGTATTATAGACCTCAACCACACATATTCTCGACTTGCTTCATGAATAGAAATTATCTCTGCATGATTAGATGAAGTAGTTACGATCGATTGGTTAGTCGATCGCCAAGATATGACAGTGCCTCCACAGGTAAACACATAACCTGTTTGAGATCGGGCCTTGTGTGGATCAGATAAATCCCCAGCATCGGCATAACCAACAAGATCAGGACTGCAATTATTTCCATAAAATAAGCCCATATCGGTAGTTCCTTTTAGATACCGTAATATGTATTTGGTTTCATTCCAATGTTTCCTTGTAGGAGGAGAGTTATATCTTGCTAAGACATTAACTGAAAAAGTTATGTCACGCCTTGTAGTGTTGGCAAGATACATTAGTGCACCAATTGCATTAAGATATGGTACTTCAGGACCAAGTAGCTCTTCATTCTCTTCTCGAGGTCGGAATTGATCCTTATTCACATCAAGTGATCGAACAACCACCGGAGTACTTAATGGATGTGCTCCATCCATGTAAAACCGTTTCAATACCTTTTTTATATAGGTAGATTGATGAACAAAAATTTTGTTTGCTAAGTGTTCAATTTGCAAACCAAGACATAATTTTGTGTTTCCGAGATCTTTCATCTCGAATTCTTTCTTTAAATAATCAATTGCCTTTTGGAGTTCTATAGGAGTTCCAATAAGGTTTATGTCATCAACATATACGGCAAGTACAACAAATTCCGATGTTGTTTTCTTTATAAAAACACATGGACAAATGCCATCATTTATATAACATTTCCTTAATAAATATTCACTAAGACGATTATACCACATACGTCCTGATTGCTTTAGACCATACAAAGATCTTTGCAATTTGATTGAAAATATTTCCCGGGACTTTGAATTATGTGCGTTAGGCATTTTAAATCCCTCAGAAATTTTCATGTATATCTCATTATCAAGTGAGCCATAAAGGTAAGCGGTAACCACATCCATTAAATGCATGTCAAGCTTTTCATCGACAGCAAAACTAATGAGATAACGGAACGTTACAGCATCCATGACAGGTGAATATGTCCCTTCATAATCGACACCAGGCCTTTGTGAAAATCCTTGTGCAACAAGGCGTGCCTTATATCTTTGTACCTTATTTTTCTCATTCCTCTTGCGTACAAAGACCCATTTATAGCCAACAGGCTTAACACCATTAGGTGTTTGGACTACAGGCCCAAAAACTTCACGTTTCGCAAGTGAATTCAACTCTGATTGGATTGCTTCTTGCCATTTTAGCCAATCATGTCTTTGTCGACATTCTCCAATAGATTGAGGTTCAAGATCCTCACTATCCTGCATAATTGCAACATTATATGCAAAGACATAATCCACCACTATACCCACTCGATTCAAATTTGTCTCAATATCGATTGGATGTATTGATAGTTCCTTATTATCTTGAGTCTCGGGCTCAGTGGTTTCTTCATGAATCTCAGAATTTATTAAATCGTAGATTTTTTCGTGAGACTCTTTCGTAGTGTCATTTTGATCATTTATTTTCTTTTTTCTAGGATTTCGATCCTTAGAACCCAATGGTCTGCCACGTTTTAGGCGTGCTTTTGACCCATTAGCTATAAAACTAGAAGATTGTCCAATAGGGACATCAATACGGATTGGAACATTCTCAGCAGGGATATGTGATTTTGTTATCCTTTTCAAATCCGTAAATGCGTCTGGCATTTGATTTGCTATTCTTTGCAAATGAATAATCTTTTGCACCTCTTTTTCACAAATAAAGGTATGTGGATCAAGATGAGATAATGATGGATTTTTTTACAAAATTTCCCGTTTGGTTTTACCAATTTCTCCCCCTAATTTTGGGAAAAGTGTCTCATCGAATCGACAGTCTGCAAATCGAGCAGTGAATAAATCCCCCGTTAATGTTTCAAGATAGCGAATAATGGAGGGCGATTCAAACCCAACATATATTCCTAACCTTCTTTGGGGACCCATTTTGGTGCGATATGGCGGTGCTACAGGCACATATACTGCGCATCCAAAAATTCGTAAATAGGATATATTAGGTTCATGACCCAAACTAATTACAACGGGGAATATTTATGATAATTTGTCGGTCTGAGATGAACTAGCATTGTTGCATGCAAAATGGAGTGATGCCAAACAGAAGTGGGCAGCCTCGTTTTCATGAGTAACGGTCTTGCTATCAATTGCAGACGTTTAATTAAAGACTCTGCAAGGCCATTTTGAGTGTGAACATGAGCTACAGGATGTTCCACTTTTATCCCAATTGATAAGCAATAATCATTAAATGCTTGGGATGAAAACTCAGCAGTATTATCAAGTCTAATAGACTTAATTGGATTATCGGAAAATTGTGCCCATAATCGGATTATTTGTGCCATTAATTTTGCAAATGCGAGGTTGCGAGATGACAATAGGCACACATGAGACCATCTAGAGGATGCATCTATTAAGATCATAAAATATCTAAACGACCCACTAGGTGGGTGAATAGGTCCACAAATGTCCCCTTGTATACGTTCCAAAAACGCAGGGGACTCAATCCCAACCTTTGTTGGTGATGGTCTAATAATTAATTTGCCTTGATAACAAGAAGTGCAAGAAAATTCATTATTTAAAAGAATCTTTAAATTCTTTAATGGATGCCCATTTGAGTTTTCCATAATTCGTCTCATCATAATTGATCCAGGATATCACAATCAATCATGCCAAAGTACAAAAGTATTGGAATCGGTAACCTTTTGGTTTACAATATAATGTGCCTCAATTGCACTAATTCTTGTCCAATACAGGCCACAAGATAAAGATGGGAACTTCTCAATAACCCTCTTTTGGCCGGAGACATTCTTGGTAATGATGAGATATTCAAAATTATTCTCATTTATTGTCTCAATATGACATCTATTTCGGCGGATATCTTTAAAACTCAACAAGTTCTTCTTGGACTTGGAGGAGAACATTGCATTCTCTATGATAAGTATTGTTCCCCTAGGCAGAGTTATAGTAGCTCTTCCAGAGCCTTCAATTAATTTACTATTGCCAAAAATTGTAGTAATGTTTGCCTTACACATACTTAAATGAGAGAAATATTTCTTCTCTTTGAATATTGTATGTGTCATACATGAATCAACTAAGCAAATATTTTTACAATTAAATATTGATCCAAGTTTGCTTTGTGAGGTATCTATATTTGTTTAATCTTCTCAAAGAGCTTCTTGAGACGGTAGAGTCTCGTGCTGATAACGTGTTATGAAACAATAAAGAACAAGATCAATATTGAAAAAGAGAGAGGAAATTCTTATTGAATTTTTGGGATGTTTTACAATGGGGTAAGACCTCTCTATTTATAGGGGGGAAATAACTTAGCCACAAAGTAAAACTCTCTAAAAGATAGACATCCACTCTAAATAGAGTTCTATTTATAACAAGAATCATATTATTCTTTATTTTATTCACCATAATCTAATTTTATATTGAATTTGGCTCGATTTTTTTTTATTTTTCTTTCCTTTTGTTATTTTTTTACTTTCGAGTTCCTTTTCTAATTTCATTCAGTATTTTTTAATTTTTTTTTTTTTTATATTACTATTTTCTGTCTTCTGACACGTACTTCTTATACAATCAATATTATTTTCACGAAAGTCCATCAAAAAAATATCACGTCCCAAACTACTTCTAGACGTGACTGACACCCAGCTAACACCACATGTCAGGCAAACCTCTTTCTCTAATGTTTAATCATTTACACAAATACTGATAGAAAAAGATGCACACCTAAAAGAATTATTAATAATTAAAAAGGAAATGATTATCTCCCAATACCTTAGTCAATCGATAGGAAAATTAATAATCACTCAAATAATAAAACTCTAGCCCAAATCCCATACTAAGACCTTGGAGCATCTAACAAAGTAACATGAGTTTTATTTAAGGGTATGCAAACCCCTAGAAAAGGAAATAAATAACACGAGCTAGGTAAATCTGAAACGAAAGCCTCCATGAACAATGCAATGGTTCACCTCAACAATAGGATCCACTCGAACAAACTCGTCAACCACTAGTTCTATCTCCCGCAACGGTATTAGCATAGATATGCAGGTAAGGAGTGCGTTATACGTAAATATAACCCCGTAAGATCATCGACCTCCCACTTTAAATACCTCTGGAACAAGTGTTAGAAAATACAAACACACCACAACACGAATGATATAGTAAATATGATAATTATACAATAACTCAATATATGTGTATCGACAGAGTTATTAAGAATTAACCAACAAGAGTATCCACTAAGAACTTATCATAATTGCAGTGAAATAAATTTACCAACACACCTACGAGTTCACAACGGCACCACCATGCCTCAAATATGTAATAGAGCATACACAATGCTCACTGAAGCATACACAATGCCCCAAATATATCAAGAAGCATACACAATACTCAGGTGATGTACAAAGGCATACACAATGCCCCAACATCATGGCGCACATCCGTATCACACTCAACATCATGGTGCATAGCCGTATCACACTCAACATCATGGCACACATCCGTATCAACATCATGGGACACAGCCGTATCAAACTCAACACATGGCTCACATCCGTATCAAACGATCAAACAACTTATAAAATAATATATATATATATATATTTTTGTATTTTTCATAAAATAATATATTTGCAGCTAGTCTAAGACTATCGATTCTGCCAAGCGCACGCTTGTCTCAACACATGGACCAGACAGAGAAAAAACACTTTCAAAACGAGTTTTAGAAAAGCAAGTATCAAATCTTAAAGTCTCACTTACCTTGCCAACGGGAAATTTCTCAACTTTGTAACGTCTAGAACACCAACCAAACAGCCTCTAATGACCTCAATCTATTCAAAATATTAATTAACAATATTAAATAGGCTAATCTAGTCGAAGTCAAATATAAATATCCCTACTTTCAAACTTAGAGTTCGAATCCTAACATTTCATCTACTAAGTGCCATATTTATAATATCAAATTACTTCCCAATATCTCAATCCAACTTAATATCAAGTAACACTCAAACCGGAGGAAAAGTCAAAATCTGCCTAACTTAAGAATTAGTAGCGAAACAGTGCTTTGGTTTAATACCAAAGTCCAAATATGTTAAAGTGCACAATCTGAACGAATTCTCATTTTGATTTCCAAATCCTACATTACTTCTCTTCTTTTTGTTTCTTTTTTCCTCAAGATTATTTGCATATAATTATTGTTCTTCAAATCATTATCATAGAAAATATAAAGATATAAATACCAAATTCTTCACTTAAATTCACTAATATACATGTACAGACTACATATACTTGAATCATAGAGTTCATCTTTTGTAATAAAATATAACGCAATCAATTTTATGAGCACAGACCAATTATTTCATGAGCAATGTTTTGAAAATACTCTCTTAAAGAGTTTTGTCATCATTAAAGGGTGAGGTTTCCTTTATTATTAAATTTTATTTCTATTTCCAAGGCATCAAAAGTGACATAACGTCTGCCACTTTTGTTCTCCAAATCTGTTCTTATCACCAAAGGCGGCTCAAGGGTACGTGAGGTTCAAGACGAAAGTTTAATGTAGAAATTACATAGGGTATTTTATTTGATCGTTCATATTTAATATATTTTTATATTTTTAAAATTATTTAATTTATACTTTAATTTTTATAACTTGAGGCGCCACCTTCTTGATACTTGTATAAAACTTCAGCTTATTTACTGCTGAAGTTTTTACAAAGTAACTAAACAACTTCAGCATCTTCTGTTAAAGTTTTTGAAAAAGCTTTATGACAAAACTAATTAATCCAGGATAAAACTTCAGCTTATTTAGTGCTGAAGTTTTTACAAATGAACTAAATAACTTCAGCATCTTCTGCTGAAGTTTTTGAAAAAACTTTATGATAAAACTAATTAATCCAGGACAAACGTTCAACTTATTTAGTGCTAAAGTTTTTAGAAATGAACTAAATAACTTCAGCATTTTCTGCTGATATTTTTGAAAAAGCTTTATGACAAAACTAATTATTCCAGGACAAAACTTCAGCTTATTTAGTGCTGAAGTTTTTACAAATGAACTAAATAACTTCAACATCTTCTGTTGAAGTTGTTGAAAAAACTTTATGACAAAACTAATTAATCCAGGATAAAACTTCAGCTTATTTAGTGCTGAAGTTTTTACAAATGAACTAAATAACTTCAACATCTTCTGTTGAAGTTGTTGAAAAAACTTTATGACAAAACTAATTAATCCAGGATAAAACTTCAGCTTATTTAGTGCTGAAGTTTTTACAAATGAACTAAATAACTTCAACATCTTCTGTTGAAGTTGTTGAAAAAACTTTATGACAAAACTAATTAATCCAGGATAAAACTTCAGCTTATTTAGTGCTGAAGTTTTTACAAATGAACTAAATAACTTCAACATCTTCTGTTGAAGTTGTTGAAAAAACTTTATGACAAAACTAATTAATCCAGGATAAAACTTCAGCTTATTTAGTGCTGAAGTTTTTACAAATGAACTAAATAACTTCAACATCTTCTGTTGAAGTTGTTGAAAAAACTTTATGACAAAACTAATTAATCCAGGATAAAACTTCAGCTTATTTAGTGCTGAAGTTTTTACAAATGAACTAAATAACTTCAACATCTTCTGTTGAAGTTGTTGAAAAAACTTTATGACAAAACTAATTAATCCAGGATAAAACTTCAGCTTATTTAGTGCTGAAGTTTTTACAAATGAACTAAATAACTTCAACATCTTCTGTTGAAGTTGTTGAAAAAACTTTATGACAAAACTAATTAATCCAGGATAAAACTTCAGCTTATTTAGTGCTGAAGTTTTTACAAATGAACTAAATAACTTCAACATCTTCTGTTGAAGTTGTTGAAAAAACTTTATGACAAAACTAATTAATCCAGGATAAAACTTCAGCTTATTTAGTGCTGAAGTTTTTACAAATGAACTAAATAACTTTAGCACTTCTGCTGAAGTTTTTGAAAAAGCCTAGAATGCTAAAGTTGTCTGATTGTCTTTGCTACTTCAAGCCCGTATGCCTAAAGTTTATGCGAAAAGTGGGTACGCTTGCAATTTTTTTTTGCAAAGCAGATATAAGTTAAAACGTGACCCAAAAAGCGGGTATAGATGCAAAAGCCCCAAGTTTAATACGGGGTCTAAGTATTTATAAGAACGTTATGATATATATTTTTATTTAAAATCTATTCTTCTAGTTATTGGTGCCAAGATAGTTTTGAATAACCGGATACATATTTTCTTGTTGACATATTTATATTTAAAAAAAGAAACAATATGTACAGAGTAAACTTAATAAAATAATAAATAACAAATGAAAATAATACTTGAGAAAGTTAGAATGATATTACCCAATGACTGACAGATTCAAAAAGTTTGAAGACATTGATTCCAAAATATCTTGTTAGTTTGTTGGAGTCTTGGAGAAAGAAAGAAATCTAATAGAAAAAACTAAGAAGATGAACATGAATAAAGAGGAATGAAGAATATATATCTTTTGGAATATGAATAATGAAATGAAATTTAAACGTTGGGTTGGGATTATTTGGGAAGAAGAGTAAGAAAACATTTGCAAGGACCTAGTTGAAAAAATAAAAAAAAATAAAAAATAACTTATTTATTATGGTATACTATTATATTATATTGTATACTATAATACTGTAATGTTACTATAACCATGACTTTATCTTTGCACAATAGCACCTAGATAATTCAACAAATAACAATCGAAGTATACTATTATGATATATTGTATACTATTACAGTACATTGTTGTTGTATATCACATACTATTATAGCATACTATTGCAGTATATTGTACACTATAATAGTATACTGTTGTAGTATAGCAATATACTCCTACAATATATTAACCGTAGCGGTATACTCTTTGGTAATATTGTTCTTCTTCGATTTTCAACTGAAAAATTCAATCCCAATCACCTCAAATAACCTCTATCTGCGATCAAATTTCAATATGAACTTCCAGAAGGTACTATACATAATATTTAATAACACCCACTTTGAATCAAACAAGAAAACTTCAAAATAAAAATTTTTAATTCAAGAATTTCAAGCCTAACATTGGTGGATATTCAAATACACATAAATATTTAGATTTGGGAAGCTTACTCGAAGGTACTACAAGAAATATTTTATAGCACCCACATCGAATCAAACAACAAATCTTCAAAATAAAATTTCAAATTCAGGAGCTTCAATCTCAACAATGGTGATTTTCATACAGACACAAAAATCAAATTTGGTAAACTTAATATATTAAGTAATCATATGTGCTACTTAAAATAAAATTAAAAACCAAATTATTTAGTTACGAGATTATAATAGTTACTAAGTAACCTTTAAAAAATGAAGCTGGATGTTTTAATATTCTGTACTTCAAAATTCAAATGCGAAGAGAAATAGCTAATGGGTAGGTCGGGTAAATAGTCTTGGCCGTATAGATAGAAAAAATAAATAGTTTAGGTTTGATTATTAAAGGGTAAATAATTTGGACATAATGGGTATAAAGTGAGATTTTTGCTTAGTAGGATAAGTCTTTCAAAGAAAGAGCAGTCCATTGAGCCCATCTGCGGGCCAGAACTAGAAGGACTCAATTACCATTTGGGCCACAAGAGGAGGAAAAAGATTTTATATAAATAGCCAGTCAAATTTACTATTTAATTTCCCAAACTGATATATATACAAATTATACATGGTTATACACATTTTACATATGTATATCATATATCCTCCGGTTACTTTTAGTTTAAGGAACTTGGAAGGTTATTTAGGTTAATTCTTCACTTTTAAATGATGTTTTCTTTCTCCATTGCATTTTATTATCATAATCGTTGTACAACTAGCTCCTATCATTCACCGAAAAATCATTCTATTTATCTAATTGATTTAATTGATTGTGGTTCCATTATTGTCTTTGATCATGACTTAATTATAAAAATATTTATTTATGCTATTAATTATTTTTTCTTTAAACGTGACACTTAATTAATACTTCTTTCTTATTTTCAAAAAGTTTAAATATAAAAGACTAATATTTGAGACGGAAAGGAGTATAAAATTAAATGTGTAAATTAGATCCAAATCGCTCGTTGGTCTATAATTCTACACTTGAAAACCACCTACAAAAAGTGTTACGCCTGGAGTAGTGGTTTAGCGCAAAAAAAGGCAAAAGAAAAGCTACATGAAATCAGAATATTAGAAGCAAACCAATCAACTCTTTTCTAAGTCAATAAATAATTGAACTATGTGATATATCATTTTAAAATGTAACTCTTCACTTGTTTACTTAGGTACTCATTTGTACTGAATTTATAAATTTTAAAGATATATATTACAACTTTAATTTAATTAATCCCCGGAAAGCGAAAGGGAGTAGATGGAATTATAGCACACACTAATAACTCCCTGTTAGACTCTAAATATTTTAAATATTAATTAAGAAACCTGATTAATTAATGCCGTTAATTAGATTGATTTAAAAGAGACAGCTATTGTGTAAAGAGGAACAAAGTCAAACAAGAATATGTTAGTACTCATATCTTTTGGGGTTAGAAACGACATCACTCCAATCAGCTGGTTGGTATGCATGCATATCTCACTCTAATACTATGTTCTTACTCTGCCTAATTATTCTTATAGTCAACATAAACTATTGTTTTCATGCTGATCTCTTGGATTGAGCTTTTATTTATTTATTTTAATTTTAATTTTAACTATAAACTTTTTATTTTGTTTTCTCTGCAGGCGGAGACAATATTTTCAGTAGATACGCAAAGAAAGTAAAAACATGAACATTTAATATATAAAAATCATAAATAGTAAAATATTAAACACGCATAGAAGTTATGAGATTCAGTATTTCGTAAAAAAATCACACTATTATGATAGACATGGAGTGGAGGGAGGAGGGGCAGATTTTAGTCTTCAACTATGGAGATATCAAAGAAATGGAACTATCGAAAATTTCAACTCTGTAAATATATAAAAGCGTTGCTAGCTAGGAATTTTGTATCAGGTGATAGAGAGATATCGTTACTATAAAAGCTTATTTGAATTACGACTTTGGCTGAATATATATGGAGACACTTAAAGTTGACACGACCTTTTATTTAGATACCTGAATTCAAGGGTGTTCCTATTGAGCACTTATACTATCCGAAATTTATTTCAATTGAACACTTTTTGCTGAATTGGCACATAAAGTGAGTTTCACCCGACATAGGCGCGTGAAGACCCCCCAAAAATAGTATTTTTATTTATTTTTCTTTTTTATTTCCTTCTTCTTCTCCCTCAAAAACAAAACAGATATAGAATTTGGATTTTGCACTGATTTCGATTTTTTCTTTTTGAAAAAACAAACTATATATCAAGGTCCATAAGGTATAGAGATTTATGTAGCAAACAATCAAAATTGTTCGTTTATTTAAATTTATGGCAAAATTAAATTCAGTAAAAACAAAATGTACTTGCTGCAGACTCGCTAATCTATTTAGCACCAGTAGCTCCTCTATATATCCCCAGGTCCATTGATATCATTGTTTGCAATCACAACACTATCTGGAATTTCTAGCTTCACTCCGGATTTGGCAGCAATAGTTACTTTCCCCTTCAGAGTAACTCCAGATCCAAACCATATATCACCCGTCACCTTTCAATTCGAATTGCTGTGTGTGAACTCGATTTACATCCCGTTTTATTCGTTTAAATCGATTTGAATTCTGCACTGATTCGATTGAACTAGAGTGTAAATCGAGATTGCACTGATTTTGCTTACAAAATTTGAAAGGCATCATTAATGGGTCTTTAAAAAGCTTGAAAGGTTTAAAATGGGTTACTTTATTTGATGAAAGTTTGGGAAATTAATATCGGGGTTGTGTTCGGGTCGTCGTGGAGAATCTTTAGATAAAGTTATAATAAATTTTGAGAAGTTTCTATTAAAAGTTTGGATTAAAATCTTGGTTGGAACAAGAACACACATGAAGATAGTGAAGAACACCAAACCACTGATTTATTTTGTTTATTAAATAGATTTAACATAATTTTTCCTTCTTTTTTTTACTCAAAATAATATATGTCATCTTTTTATTTGTCATTCGCCACGTCAGCAGCGAATGCATTACACAAACTTTGTAAGTTTGGCTGATTGTCAAAAAAATGTTCAATTGGAATAAGTTTCGGATAGTATAAATGCTCAATAGGAACACCCTTGAGTTCAAGTGTCTAAATGAAAGATTGTGCCAAACTTTAAGTGTCTCCGTATGTATTCATTTGAACTTTGGATAACACCCATTAATTCAAACTTGAAATGATACCTATCATAGGCAGATTAAAGATTTAAATTTTATGGGTTCAAATTTTAAGATTTTATAGCATTAAACTCATTATATTAGTAAAGTTATAGGTTCATATTTATTCTTTTTGTAATTTTAATAAATTTTTACATATAAATTCTTACTTCAAATCGAAAGTTATGGGTTCAACTGAACTGTTGTTAGAACTCTACATACGTCCCTAATATCCATATATCTATTAATCTATACGGAGATCCGGCTCATGTTCACATATTGTAGCCGCCACCTTAGCATATTAGGAGTATTTACCAGTGCTTTCTTTTTAATGTTTTTAGAAAATGGAGATTATTTCATCTAATTTTATTTCAGATTGCTGTTGTTGTAGGCTTTCGAATGATAGGAAAAACATGATTACCCCTAAAATAGAAAATCGACTGTCTCGATATATACAAGAGAAAGAGAGATGGCATTGTTTCAGAATCAGAACTTTAATGGACGATTTCGTTATTCAAGCGCCAGCTAATGTTGCATATGACTTTTCTTTATAGTCGAAATTTGACCAGACACATGGGTTGATTAGTCCACACCTGTTGGGCAAATGCTGAAGTATATTTTTTCTACCCAAAAAAAAAAGAAAGAATATTTCTAAAGAAGGTACAAGCGGCGTTTGTCCCAAAACGTAATTACGTGGATTACATCATAGATTCTTTATGTTTTGATTAATAAACAATGAATTGTCGTTTCATAAATAATAGGAGTAACGTATAAATTGATAATAATAATAATACTTTAAGAGTTCTTTTTAATATATATATCTTATTCTAAATTCTTTCTCATATAAAATACAATATCCACACCAACCAAACCATGGGAATATTGGAGTATTATTTTTTTCTAGTTTTTCCTATCAAACAATGTATTTATTTCGTCTTAGATTTTATGCTAGGATTATTTTTCTTATCTCCTCGATCAAAAGACCCCTTAATATAGAAAAATCAAAGCTCGAGGAAGTTATGAGATCAAGACAACTACTACCATTATAGGAAAATTATGACTATGTAGCATGAATTAGAAAATGAAAAAAACCTAAAAATGACATCAACTTTCACAAATTGTATATTCATGTCGTTCGTTAAAAAAATGCGCATTTCATGTCACTGCCGTTACACTTTTGGCTCACCTATGCCATTATTGAACTAATGACATAATTTTATTTTTTTAAATTTTTTTAAAAAGTTAACAGTTAGAAAAGTATAATGACATTCGTTAAGATCGTCAACTTGCAGGACTAACACATACGCATGCCTCCAAAATTCTCTGTCAGCTTATTTTGATTAGAAAATATCACGTCTACGTTCTCTGAACATTACATAGATACAGCCCAGCACCAATCATTTCCAACTTTATACGTATTTTCCCTCTCTTTTGCTGTTTATTTCTTGGGATATTCATATATTTCCTCATAGTGACTTGTGCACTTACTGTTTTCTTTAACACATTTTTCTTTCTAATCTTGAAAAATGCTCCAATCTAGAAGCAGCACCACAGCTTGGATTCTTAGATTGAACTGCTGCTTCTTGTTCTTGATAGTTGCTGAGTCCAAAGTGCCTCAAGAAGAAGGTATGCTGCAGGCTCTTGTCTCTTGCTTTCATGGGTATTATTGGAGTCCATGGGAGTGTGTGTGTGTTGGGTGGGTTTAGGGTGGGACACTTTAGCAGATTAAAAAATAGTAAATCTTTTGAGTACAGCTCTCTCTGTATTATAATCTCAAGAGGATGAGGAGTTTTGAGTTTAAAGAAGATAAGAAATGGGTGGAATTACTTCAAATTAGTGAATTTATAGTGAAAAAGTGTGAACTTTGCTGTTCTCAGATGTATAAGTCATAGAATATTACAGTTCGTTACCGGATTTCTGAAATTAATGCTATGTCTAGTGGTTGAGATGCTCCATTTAGGCAATACTGGGATTTGCATGTTTAGCCATGGAAGTATTGGCTTTGAATTTGGGGCAGTTCATAATTAACAGCTTGTTTGTTTGGATGGTTGTTACCTATTATTGTATCGTATTGTTACTAATACAATATTTGTTTTAATTGTTATTTAAATTTTATTGTATCGTATTGTTAAATCCATCGTTACGAAACAATGAAAAATGCCACTTTATGGAACGACAGATTTGGTGTGGTGGCGTCATTTCCTTGTTTTTTTAATCTCATCTTGCCCTTCCTTATTATTAAATACTCATATTTTATCATTTACCCTATTATAAAATAATTCTACTTCGTATCCTATTTTTTATTAGTAATATTGCAAGTTTATTTTCCATAATGTTAGTACGTGACATTATGAAAGGACAACAAACGATACAATCTATCCAATTGTTGTATTCATCAAACAATACAATACAAAACAATAAAATACAATACGAAACATTATGAAACGACATGTAACAACAATCCAAACAAGTTGTTTAAGTCATTTCTTGAATTTTGCTATGATCTAGAAAGACCAAAAAAACGAAAATTTTCTTTTGTTTTCCTTTTATTGCTGGAAGTTTGGTCCTTTTGTCCAAATTTACTCAAATTGTAGTTTTGTAGCGCACCTATTGTTCGGTATAAGAGGCAGAGGCAGAATTTCAACTTTATGGGTTCTGAATTTTAGAACGACGACGTCAAGTTCCAATAACTTGGTTCTACACTTAATGTTTTTTAATATTTAATGAATTTATTAACACAATTACACTATTTGAACAATAGCTAATGGGCTCCGCTGAACCTGTAGTCGGGCTTCTAGCTCCGCCCCTGTTCAGAATAATATTTTTTAAGGCTGCAGTTTCTTTGATGTTAGTTTGAGGGTTCAGTTTCTCCAGCGTCTTCATGTATTATCAAATGTGGATTATACTGGTTAATTTCAACCTTACTGATTGTTTTCCAGTGGATGTCCTCCAACAAATCGCCAAAACCATGGGTGCGACATATTTGAGTTTCGATGCAGATTCATGCAGAATTGAAGAGGTTGGAGTCGGAGTTAAGCCTCATGGGTGGTCTGAGAATATTGTTGAATGTGATCGTGGCATCGGAAGTGACGAATTTGACCACATCGCAAAAATGTGAGGCATTTACACCTTATTACTAAATCAAGATTGTTTAGTTTGCTTCTAGCCTTTTAGCTTGTCGTGCGTGCTTTCTTTTTACCACTACAATAGTACTATGAGTGTGACCAATATCTACGTGCTTATCAGTGTCACCCCAAAGCCAGCTTGGGGACAATCCAACTTGATTTTTTTCAAAATGGGATTGAAAGAATGAAGTCAAGGAATTTCGAAGTGAAGAAATTTTAGATTTTTCATGAACTTCCTTTCCGCTGGGCCATTATGTATGGTTGCTTGAAAGGTTAATTCAAACTTAAGTATTCCTGCAGCTTGTAAAGAGAAACATCATAGGATATGCTTTAATTGGGTTTAGAAAAGCTATGTCAATACAGAAGTTTCCTTCAAGTGACTTCATACTAACTCTTCTTTCTCAAATTGACTAAATATACCACTCATTATCTGATTTCCTTTATCCGTAGAAGTCGTTTTCATATTTTTCTTCTTTTGTGTGTGTGCATGCCCACATCTTTTTTTGTTTCTATTGCAATTGGTTTCGTAATTGATGTCTGTATATTATATTCACCTATGCAGCGTGTTAAAGGGTTTAAGTCTTCCAGGAGTTCTCCCACCTGAGTTGGTAAAGCTTCCCAACATCCGACAAATGTAAGAGCTGTTCTCGACCATTTCCACAATTGACATTTTCCTAATTGATGTCACTAGCTTCTTTTTTCTTGCCAATATCAACATCACTCACTAAATCTTTTGCCTTTTTCTTCGTGCCCCATTTATAGTGATTTTGCATACAACTATCTCAGTGGTAGAATACCAGTTGAGTGGGCCACAACACAGTTGACTAACATGTAATAACCCACTTCTTTCCGCTGATCAGTTTTGTCATGTCTTCACTTGCAAATTGTAACTGTATGCTTTTTGATCCAGCTCTGTTCTTGTAAACCGGTTGTCAGGGACAATCCCAAAGGAGTTGGGAAACATCACCAGCCTTTTATACCTGTATGTATTCAATTTCTTTCAAACTTACTTCAATGACATCAGTCGAGACTGGATTCTCCTAACTAGATGGAGACCACAGATTTGTCCATATTATTGATATATATTAAAAAAGGAAAATGAAGTGGTTATTTTTTCCAATTATAATTTTGGTGGTTATTTTCCTCTCATTGTTTCTAGCATTGAAAATGGATCTTTTAACCAGGAACCTCGAGGGGAACCAGTTTTCAGGCACTGTTCCTTCTGAACTAGGGAAATTGATCTACATGGAAACCCTGTAAGACCTCTCTTTGTTATCTTCTCCTAAAGCAAACTTGAAGAACAATTGACACCTGAATGACCGATGCATAGACGAGTGACTTTATCTTTTGCTAATTTCAGGATTTTATCCTCCAACCAATTGGTGGGAGAGGTGCCAACTTCATTTTCTGAACTCGTAAATTTAACGGATTTGTAAGAACATACATCCTAGCGCAGCTTTTAGCTCCTTCCTTTTTCGGGAAATAGTATATCTCACAGTATATTTTTACTATACAGTAGGATAAATGATAACAATTTCAGCGGACAGATTCCAGATTTCATTCAGAACTGGAAACAACTTACCAAACTGTAAGGTCTTTGGAAATACCTCCCAAACTTCAAAAAAAAGTATTGACAGAGTTTCTAACTTTTTCTTGATGATATATGAAGAGAGATGCATGCCACCGGACTAGAGGGTCCCATTCCATCAAACATATCTCTTCTGAATAAGTTAACAGATTTGTGAGTAATAGAACCTTTCAATATTATCTAACTACTTTCATTAGATTTTTGTAGAGCATTTACTCTTTGCTAGTTATCTCATGGTCAATTTCGTATACAGGAGGATCAGTGACATAGGTGGACCAGCTCAGGCATTTCCTCCACTTAGCAATATCATGGGCTTGGTAACCCTGTATGTCAAATTGTACTGATATGTGGAAATCATTGTACAATAGACATTCTAGTTTTCCTTAAGTTTATTAAATATGGATACAGGATATTTAGAAACTGCAGCCTTTCTGGAGAACTTCCTGTATATATTTGGGCGATGAAGGATCTGCATACGTTGTAAGTTATCGACATACAGTTAGGCAAAATAAAATTTTCTGCTTCGACTATGACTGTCCTCTGTATTAGGTGTTGATATTCTGCTTCCTTAGCTCTCATTGATGCCTTTTTCCTTAATATCAACTTCATGTTGATATTTGCTTTTAATTACTCTTCTCATCCTTCCTCTTCTCATATCTCTCCAGTACATTTTTTAGTTTTAACATATAGAGTCACTCTTTTACACATTTTGCTCTTTTATACATGACTCTTGATAGGAAGGCGTGAAGGTTGAGCATTAGGATTGAAGGTTAGGAGGGAGTCAAACGTTTTCCTCCTTCGTTCCATGGGTGGGACTAGTCGGTTAGGGTATTGTCTTGGTCTATTAGTGGTGTATGTTGTGTCCACACTATTTTTCCGTTTTTTCATAGTACTGTGGCGTTATTATTGCTTTTCCATCTATTTTCTGCTTCTTACGATGCGTATATTATGCTTTTTGTTGCTGTCATAGATTTTTTTGAGAAGGTTAAATTTTTTTTTGAGAATGTCATAGATTCTATTGTCTGTTTTCGTCTTCTTGAGCTGAGAGTCTCTCAGAAACAGCCTCTCTACCCTGAGCTGAAAGCCTCTCGGAAATAACCTCTCTATCCCTCCGGGGTAGGGGTAAGGTTTGCGTACATTCTACCCTTCCCAGACCCCACTTGTGGGATTTTACTGGGTTGTTGTGGTTGTTGTTGCTCTTCAATATACATGTGGCAGTTGTAAGAGTTTGTGACACACAGATGCATCTCCTCCTTCTAAGAGTTCAAATGGTAAAGTACTTTCTAATCATGATTTTCTATTTAATTTTACTGCAGAGACGTTACCTTCAACAAGTTAGTCGGAGGAATCCCAAACAATATTAGTGCTAGAAGTATGCTGAAATTTGTGTAAGTTTAATTGCAAAAGGTGGATTTCTGGGAAATTATCCCCATTTGATTTTTCTGTTAGCAAGTTAAAGCAGTCTCTTCTGGTTTCCTTTTCAAGCTTCTTTTTCTCATACCCAAACATCTTGGAGTACGAAGCATATAACATATTGTCGTACTTCCAGCTTTGCTCTTGCCTAACCACTTTATGTTCTCTACATAGGTTTCTTACTGGCAACATGCTCAGTGGAGTTATACCTGACACAATTTTGAAGGATGGAATAAATGTGTAAGTCTACATTTGTTAATATTCTAATTTCATAAACACTTTCTTCTTGTTTATGATAGGATCAGTCTTTGCGGAACATGTCATATTTATTATTCAAAAACATAGTGATCGTACACTGGCGTGCCAAAGCAATTTTGATTCATTGATCTCGGCAGTTTTTTCCCCACATTTTGTCTTCATGCGGATCTTACAAATGCTTGTTCATAATTGGTAAGATGGTATCTGATAGCATTCGTCACATGCAGTGATCTTTCCTACAATAATTTTACATGGCAAGGACCTGACCAACATGCTTGTCAGCAAAATATGTAAGGAAAGGTCCTTATTTGTTAATTCCTGCTCTTAAATTATTTTACTGGATGAGCATATATGGTTCTGAGAATTATTCCTACTACAGGAATCTGTATGTAAACTTGTACAAGAGCTCTGCAGCAGCAAGCCCCTTGTAAGAGGATTCTTCTAATTATTCTGAAACATTAAAATTCTGATTCATGATGAAACTGAGGGAAAAAGGAAGTGCAAAGCTTAGCTTTCTCATCTGATTCGAATTTGGGTCTAACTGCTTTTGCACTTTAACTTCTACAGAAGGAGAATTCTTCCATGTACAGAGGATTTCACTTGTCCTCGGTGTAAGTATGTTCTTTTCTTCTCTGGAAAGTTGTACAATTCCATATGAAAAACACAAACCAACAGTAAAGAATCTGATGCTTACTCTTTAGCCCCTTGGCATTCTCTTGTCAACTCGAGTAGCAAATTGCTCAACTATCTAAGAGACTGTAGAACATTAGTATCATCTGTTATATTAAAATGCCAATACATTTTAATGTTGGATTCAGCTCTAAAGTCATATATCTACAGGTTGTAAGGTGATTTGTGGATTCATAACCTAATGATTGGAAATATTCTCTGATTGATTATTCTCCCAACTTGTGAGAAATATTTTGAGCACCATGATTTGAGCATTCAATTCTACAATTTTCCTTGCCAGATGGGTGCTCATTACATGTTAATTGTGGTGGAAATGATTTTACCGTAAAGGAGGCCGGCCGAGAGGTTAATTATGAAGGAGATGCAGGAGTTGATGGTGGTTCTGCTAGATATTTCAGTACTCGTACCAATTTTTGGGGATTGAGTAGCACTGGGGACTTTATGGATGATAATAACGATCAAAATGCTCGTTTTATTGAAAGTACACCATCAAAAAGCCTCTCTGAATTGTTCAATAATGCGCGGATGTCTCCCCTCTCGCTCACTTACTTCCGTTATTGCTTGGAGAATGGGAGTTACAATGTCAGCTTGGATTTTGCTGAAATAACTTTTACAAATGACAGCACCTATACCAGTCTTGGAAGGCGAGTGTTTGATATATACATTCAGGTTGGTATGTTAATTAGAAAACTTCAAATGCTGTTAAACTATGATTAGATGTGTGAAGATACCGGAAAAGAAGGGAGAACCTGTTGTTAACAATATACAACAAGATCCTTATATGGGATTTTGGACAACTTGAAATAAGGCAAGTTTAATCTAAACGAAATATAAAGAAAGTTATTAAACAAGGGAAATTATCCATACACTTAGATTCCTTACTGTAACAGAATTAGAAAGAACATTCTCTACTATTAACTTAAAATATATTTTAACACATAACAGCATTAATTCTCTTGACTTTCAGCATTTCCCTCATCTCAAGGTGGTGAAGCAACTTGAGCTTCTATATTATAGCACTAAAGTGACATGACACTACCTTCAGACGAAACTGACTAGGTATGTTACCATAAATCCATTGGACATGATTGAATTTGAGGACATTCATGCTGCCAGCTTAACTGGATGTCTAAACGAAAGCAAGAACGCTGCCAGCTTGATCAGGTAGCTGACAATCTATGATGTTTGACTGGGTGATTTTTTGAAGATAAAAAATGAAGCTGACCAGGCATTGACTATAAACATGTAGCTGGACAAGTCGCAACTGGAAATGTTCTCTGGACGGTAGTGTGGTACTGTCTGAATGTTGACTTGTTGGCTGGCTAGGATATTATAGATTGTTGACTTGATAGGTCAATAAACATGGACTAATGATATCAAATTGTAGACAAATGTGAACTTTTGATATGTCGCACGTGCTGCCCAAAAAAGGGCCTGAAGAAGGCGTTGACTAGAAACATATCGAGTCGTTTGTTGGACGGTGACATGGTGTGCTCTGAATACTGACTTGCCAGCTTAGTGGACAAACATAGACTGTTGACTTGACAAGTCGGCAGATTTGAACTGATGATATCAGGCCCTAGGGAAAATGTGGACTGTTTATATGTGGCACGTGCTGGCCAAAAGAAATGGCCTGAAGAGACATGTAATAGTGGCATTGCTCAACCAGTAACTAGAAAGATACAAGACTAGTAAAATTATGGAAAAAAATGAAAAACCTTGTCTGGATAGGTGGATTTCCATGGAAGATATTAGATATATAAACAAGATAGTAAAGTCTTGAATACCTTGTGATATTAAATAAAAAGAAGCTCCTTATCTAATAGCTAATAGCTTCTCCTCACTTTCAAAAAGATGCTTACACAATCTTCTTTCTGCTTCAGGATAAATTAGTTTGGAAAGACTTCGATATTGTGAATGAGGCTGACGGAGTTCAAAAGCTTGTAGTTAGGCATTTTAACACCACTGTTACAGATAATACCTTGGAGATTCGATTTTACTGGGCTGGCAAAGGCACTACCAGAATCCCAGTTAGAGGGAATTACGGCCCCCTCATATCTGCTATTTCACTCAAACCAAGTAAGTTTCCTCAAACTTCATCATCCAATGACAAAGTATATCTAATTTTATACTTTCACTTGGTTTCTTTCTTTGTAATATATTGTGTATTTAAAGGATGTCTCGTAAAAAATCCTACAGAGATATTCTAGATATCATACTTATTATCTGATCAGGTCACAGGATTGGTTACTTGCTTCTAGAAAAACACTGCAATGGAATGAAAGATTACATGGTCTGCTAGACTACTTGTGGGGTTGACAATGTTTATCAACTTCCATGTAAAAGATGTTGGTTTTCTAGCTTCCATGATCCCAGTCAATATGTGGGAAATCTGATTCTAGCCCATTCTTCTCCCTGCTGTTTGAACACCTATTGGTTTCTGAAATTGCAAAAGATAACTGGTAGAGTATCTATCTCAACAATTGATTTGCTCCGGTCTCTTCAAAGTTGCTTCATTTTTCTAGAGACCACAAGTAAATATTATCAGCATCAAAAGCCAATTTGTGAACCTTTACTTGGCCTGCTCCAAGTAGTTGAAAGAGTAATTTTTCATTAGCATTCCTAATTTATTATTGGGCAAACTAGTTTCTGTAAGCCAAGCTCTTAAACTTCATTCCTGGCTTGATCTGCTTGTGGTTCTGTACCATCTATAAGTATTAGTATGTTCCTGATTTGTTTTTCTACAAGCTCTCCTAATTCTTAAAGAAAGGTAGCTTTTAATTCGCTGGAATTCCTAAAGTATTTGCCTTTATTTTATATACGTATTATTTCTATTTAATCAGCTCTTCGTTTGTATGAAAAATCAAACGCCAAGTTTAATTGGTCCTTGCAAGTTCCGGGCTTGCAGCAGACAAGTTTGATGCTAATATTAGTACAGCACATTTGTTTTCCAGAATCTCCTGCGTAAAAGGTGTGAGAAAGCACGGGAGAAAATATTATTGATTAATATTCTATGTTACAATAAGCCCTATTTATATGTATACATAACACATAACCTACTCCAATTACATAAGGGACTAGGACTAATTACATATATTCACATAACTATTCTAACACTCCCCCTCAAGTTGGTGCATATAAATCATATGTGCCGAGCTTGTTACATATGTAGTTAATACGAGGACCAGTGAGAGACTTGGTGAAAGTATCTGCAAGCTGATCATTCGACTTCAAAAACTTTGTAGCAATATCTCCCGAGAGTATCTTTTCTCTAACAAAGTGACAATCAATCTTAATGTGTTTAGTTATCTCATGGAACGCTGGATTTGATGCAATATGAAGAGCAACTTGATTATCACACACAAGTCCCATCTGACTAATCTCACCAAATTTCAACTCCTTGAGCAACTGTTTGATCCAAATTAGCTCACATGTCGCCATAGCCATTGCTCGATATTCTGATTCTGCACTAGACCGAGCAACCACATTTTGTTTCTTGCTCTTCCAATACACCAAATTTCCTCCTACTAAGACACAATATCCAGACGTAGAACGTCTATCAAAAGGTGATCCTGCCCAATCAACATCTGAGTATCCAACGATCTGCTCATGGTCTCGATCCTCAAACAATAAGCCTTTGCCTGGAGCTGATTATATACCGAAGAATGCAGACAACTGCATCCCAATGGCTATCACAGGGAGAATCCATAAACTGACTCACAACAGTCACAGGAAAAGAAATGTCAGGTCTAATCACTGTGAGGTAATTTAATTTTCCAACCAACCACCTATATCTTGCAGGATCACTAAGAGGCTCCCCTCGTCCTGGCAGAAGTTTAGATTTCGGATCCATCGGAANATACCTGAGCTAGACTGAGCGACTTCAATACCCAGAAAATACTTTAATCTGCCCAGATCCTTAGTCTGAAAGTGCTGAAAGAGATGTTGCTTCAACTTACTAATACCATCCTGATCATTGCGGGTAATAACAATATCGTCAACATAAACGACCAGATAAATACAGAGATTTGAAGCAGAATGTCGATAAAATACGGAGTGATCACCTTCACTACGAGTCATGCCAAACTCCTGAATAACTGTGCTGAACTTACCAAACCAGACTCCCCCTGAGCAACAAAACCAGGTGGTTGGTCCATATAAACCTCATTCTTAATGTCTAACTGATAGAGAGGCCAATGGCGAACAACAACCATGGATAGAAAAAGGCGGACTGATGCTATTTTAGCCACGGGAGAGAAAATATCACTGTAATCGAGTCCAAATATCTGAGTATACCCTTTGGTAACAAGACGAGCCTTAAGTCGATCAACCTGGCCATCTGGACCAACTTTGACTGCATACATCCAACGACAACCAACACTCGATTTACCCGAATGAAGAGGAACAGGCTCCCAAGCACCACTCGTATGTAAAGCAGACATCTCGTCAATCATAGCCTGTCGCCACCCGGGATGAGACAGTACTCACCTGTAGACTTAGGGATGGAAACACAGGACAAAGATGACACAAATGCACAATGGGATGATGACAGACGATGGTAATTTAAACCGACATAATGAGGATTAGGATTAAGTGTGGACCGTATACCTTTTCGTAGTGCAATCGGTTGATCAAGAGGAGACAAGTCCGCAGTATTAGCAGGGTCAGGTGCAGGACGTGAATCAGCTGGGCCTGATGCTGGATGCGGACGACGATGATAAGTCAGGAGTGGTGGAGCTGTAGAAGGTTGAACTGGACTAGGTGGTGGCACTGAAGCTATAGTTGGTGGAACTGGACTAGGTGGTGGCACTGGAGCTATAGGTGGTGGAGCTGCAACTGGAGCTATGAAGGAAGATGAATGGGAGATAGTGACTGAATCTCCAAAAGACGGAATTGGTAGCACCTCAGAAATATCTAAGTGATTAACTGAACCTGTGAAGTATGATTGGGTTTCAAAGAAGGTAACATCAACAGATATAAGAAACCGCTGGATGTCAGGAGAATAACATCGATATCCTTTTTGCATTCTCGAGTAACCCAGAAATATGCACTTAAGAGCACGAGGAGCTAACTTATCTTTTCCTGGAGATTAAAGTCATGAACAAAATACGTACTCCCAAAGACACGGGGTGGAAGAGAGAACAAAGGTAAGTGGGGAAACAGGACAGAGAATGGAACTTGATTCTGGATAGCTGAAGATGGCATACGAGTAATAAGATAGCAAGATGTAAGAACTGCATCCCCCAAAAACGCAGCGGAACATGAGATTGTATGAGTAGGGTACGAGCAATTTCAATAAGATGTCTATTCTTTCTTTCAGCTACACTATTTTGTTGGGATGTCCCAACCGTTTATGTAATAAATCTGGTGAATCAGTAACGGGACAAGTTATTAAAGGAAGACAAGATGCGAGTCCATGTGATTTTGCAAGGATAAGGTAATAAAGTCCATCTGATTCACGTCCGGTACCAGTGATCCGCCCTGTACTGCATACCTGTATAAAAACAAGGTCATCAAGAAATAAAACAGTAGATTTTAGTGATTTGGCTAAGCGACTAACGGCTAGGAGATTAAAAGGACTACCAGGAACATAAAGAACTGAGTCTAAAAGTAAGGAAGGAAGTGGACTTGCTTGACCTATTGCAGTTGCCATGGTGACTTTTGGAAGAGATTGAGAATATGAAATACTAGTGAAAAGAGATTTGTTACCAAAAATATGATCAGATGCACCTGAATCAATGACCCAAGACTCTGAAGTTGAAGATTGGGAGACACAAGTCATGCTACTATCTGTTGGAACAACGGATGCTAATCTTGAAGATGTATGTTTACGTGCTTTGTACTGAAGGAACTCAATATAATTCGGTAAAGAAACCATCTGGATTGGATTCAATCCATTGGATCCAACAGATTGTGGGTCTAAGGCTTCTAATAAGAATGACATTATAATGTTCACGCCGGAAAAATCAGAAACCCTTCTGGACGCCAGAAAAATCAGAAAATTTTCGGAAAATCACCGTTCACGCCGGAAAAATATAAAAGTGGTCGAAATTTGGTTTAAATTGGATGAGTAGGCTCGGAATTGCAAGACGATTACACTGTCCAAAAGAAATTTTTTCAAATTCTGGCCGGAATAGCCCTCACGCGCCGGCGCGTGGGACAAGACGCGCCGGCGGCGGCAGAACTCCGGCGGGCGCGTGATTGGGTGCTTTCAGGTGGCTTTTTCTGGGGTTTGGTCACCTATCTCTTGGGAACCTTTTGGTGGTGTTGGATTTCGCACAACGCTAATAGTTAGTGACTTTGACGCAAATAGTCACTTAGTTCACTGGAAAATCGCACGGTGATTGAGTTCTTTCTTCCCGGATGTGCTGGAATAACGCACAACGATCTCTTCTCGCCAAAGCTCTGATACCATGTGAGAAAGCACGGAAGAAAATATTATTGATTAATATTCTATGTTACAATAAGCCCTATTTATATGTATACATAACACATAATCTACTCCTATTACATAAGGGACTAGGACTAATTACATACATTCACATTACTATTCTAACAAAAGGGATGAAGGCAGTATATTTTCATAAGTGGTAATGTTAACGGGAAATTAAAGTTCACCATTTGAATTGATGTGAAATTTTGTAAGCTGATGGTTTAGAAATGGAGCAAGTCTATGCAAGACTGAAATGGTTGTTTTCGTGCCCCCTCCCCTTTTTTTCTCTTTTGGATAATGCTCAGAGGCAGCGGGAACCGGTGATATATGGGTCATTCTATATGGCTGTGGAACTCCATTTTCATAATTTTGGTTGAAATAGCAAACCGAAGTCCTTTTTCTGAGCTTGAAGGAGTGTTGATGAGTGTAAACATATTTACTTTGCTTTTATTTTCCGGTGAATGACACGTGCATGTTCAATTTCTACGTAATCAACTTGATGAATCTTAGCTGATTGAATCTCATTTTCTATTGCACTGCTGCTGCATACAATAACAACAACAACAACATACCCAGTATTATCCTACACCATGGGGTCTGGGGAGGGTATTGTGTACACCTTACCCCTACCTTGTGAGGATAGAGAGGCTGTTTTCAATAGACCCTCGACTCAGGAAAGCATAAGCACCACATTAATGAAAATAAAGACAAGAAGGGACAGTACCAAAACGCCATATAGAAGCAGAATAAAAACAACAAGAGAGTAAGGTGATCCACAATGAAAGAAGCACTGCTGCTGCATACATGTAACAATTTTGTCTTCATTTCTGTGCAGCTTTTAAATCTTGTTCAGAGGAAGATAAAAAGAGTGTGACTGTTTATGTTATTGTTGGAGTAGTGGCTGCATGCATTTTCCTGTTGGTAATGAGCACACTTTGGTGGAAAGGCTATCTGCAATGCAAAAAGAGACACAGAAAAGGTGATCACTGAACATGTGTTAGAAAGAAGTAACTTTAACTAGCAAATTCTGTGACTAGGCAGTTGATCCATGCATTGCTGATCTGAAAGAACACATTCTACTGAAATGATAATCAACAAAACCTCCCTATCCAGAAGTTGTGAGTTGTAAATAGATGACTAACCATTAAAGACTATTTCCACGACAGATTTAGAGGGCATGGAGCTGCAGACCGTTTCTTTTACTTTAAAGCAAATAAAGGCTGCCACTAACAACTTTGATGCTTCTAGCAAGATAGGGGAAGGTGGTTTTGGTGCAGTGTACAAGGTATCATTATAGGAACGATATTAATGATAGTATCTTCTTTATCACTATTGTTTGTGACCTCTGATCAAATATTTGATGTAGGGCCGGCTATCTGATGGTACTTCAGTTGCAGTGAAGCAGCTCTCTCACCAATCAAGACAGGGAAACCGTGAATTCTTAAATGAGATTGGCATGATTTCTTGTTTGCAACACCCAAATCTTGTCAAGCTGCACGGTTGCTGCATAGAAGGGACTGAATTACTGCTCGTATATGAATACTTGGAGAACAATAGCCTCGCTCGCGCATTATTTAGTAAGTTATTCATTCTCTTTTTAAAAACATTCTGAACTAGTACCAGCTCTCTATGAAATGTCTATTAACATTTTAGTATGATGGACAACTTTAGATCCAGAGAAAAGTCAATTGATACTTGATTGGCCGACAAGGTTCAAGATTTGTGTTGGGATTGCTAAAGGTCTAGCTTACCTTCACGAGGAATCAAGCCTTAAAATTGTACACAGAGACATTAAAGCTACTAATGTACTGCTAGATAAAGATCTAAATCCCAAAATTTCGGACTTCGGGCTGGCTAGACTTACTGAAGATGAGAAGACCCATATTAGCACTCAAGTTGCTGGAACAATGTATGTTTCGATGCAGAATTCAAACTAGATTTTCTTTTTGCCTTTATCCTGTCATCAGTATGGTTAGGTAAAATTTGTGGCATAATAGTATGTTAATAACTGCAGAGGATACATGGCACCAGAGTATGCACTGTGGGGTTATTTGTCCTACAAAGCAGATGTCTACAGCTTTGGGATTGTCCTTCTTGAAATTGTTAGCGGCAAGAACAACAATAGCTATGCCCCTTCCGACAATTTCATTTGTCTTTTAGACTGGGTATCTTCCTTTACCTTTTTGGTTAATGCACTTCAACAAAGCCTGACCAGTCTGCTATTTTTAAGATTGAGAATCGTGAACTTTAACTGAAAAACGTCCTTATAAAATTTCATTGCAGGCCTGTCACTTGCTACAAAATGGAAAAATAGAGGAGCTCGTCGATGATAAATTGGGTTCTCGTTTCAGCAAAGCAGAAGCAGAAAGGATAATAAAAGTAGCACTATTATGCACTAGTGCAACACCATCACTCAGGCCTGTAATGTCTGAGGCCGTAGGCATGCTTGAAGGACAAAGAGATGCCCCTGATGATATCCCAGAAGCAAGTACGTATACTGATGATTTGAGATTTAAAGCATTGAAAGATTTCCAACGAGAGAGGCTAAATCAAAGCACATCAAGTAATCAAGCTCAATTAGCAAGCACACAAACTGCCTCTGACCTCTGTGAATACAACCCGGAATCAAGATCTGACTGACTCTATAATTTTGTCTTTCTTATTTGATCTCTTGCCGGTGTAGCAGTGGTTTATGGTTCTTGAGAGATTGCATTGGTTCAGATATTCTTATAGAGTTGGATTGTTGTAACTATTTGTATATTAATTTTTTTGTGAGTGAGATGTCTATAAAATGTACATAAATTTCCCAAGAAACAGTGACGGCACCATTTCTCCAGATGTGCATTTTCTTTTACCTCAGTGCTAGATTTCAAAATTGTATAATCTTTTGCTTATTTGCATTACATCTGAAATGCAGACTATGTGAGTTCGTTCCTCTTACACAAAAAAACAGGTTCTTTAGTCGAAGCGTCAGCTTGTATGGCAGGTCTATTTGAATCTGTGCCAGTGCATCTGCTGGTAAGAACCATAAGACAGTGAACTCTTATCTTAGTAGCAACTTCAACACTGGACACTAGAAACTATATTCCATCTAAGGTAAATTTTCCGAGTTTTTAATAGCTGGTGTACCTTTACGCATACATACTATCCTCCCCACACTCCCCTTGTGCGATTACACCGTTCCGTTAGAACTCCCTCCATGACTTGTCAATACAGACTTAGATTAATGTCAAAAGGAGGTCAACAGATACCCTATATATAAAAGGCAAAACCATATGCTGCCTCTAATAGATTAATTGGCAGATGTGGTCCATGAGGACGTATAGCATCAATAGGAGTCAGTTGAGAAGTACTGTATATACCAATGTGACAGTTGAAAAGGATGGTATTGTGATAGAAAAGGACATTATTAGTCTTTGTCTAGAAGTTGGACAATTCCCCACAAAACAAAACAAAAGTAAGATTTATTCTTGACCTAATATGGGAATATCTAATGAAGATAATCGTGATACCAACAATACGCTCGTAATATAGGAATAGAAAGCATACTGTTCATAATATGCTTTGACGAAAAACGGACAAAGACAGATCAACGCATGTTGGGAATATTACTGATGGAGAATTCACGGGCCGATTTAGGGGTAAAAATTGCGCGGACGCTCTATTTGGTCGTCCTCATTTAATCTATACCTATTTTTTTTTAAATTTTAACTTGTACCCACTTTTTAAACAATTTCAGCCCCCTTTTTCCTCCTCTTTCTCCTCCTCCTCCTTCTTCTTCTGCTGTTGGTATTTCTATAAAACTTCAGTTCATAGGGATGAACTTTCTGCTGAAAATTAACGTTTGCTGCTTAATTATGTACTTCTACCAACTTAATAACTTCCAAACAAATAAAGTTAAGAATGCTGAAGTTCGGCAAATATAAACAAAAACTTCAGCTCATAGAATGCTGAAGTTCAGCAAATACAAAACAAACTTCAACACTGAAATTCATCACAAACATAACAAAGCTTTAGCTAAAAAATGCTGAAGTTTAGGAAATATAGAACAAAATTTCAGCTAAAACATGCTGAAGTTCAGCAAATATCATCTTATTTAATGCTGAAGTTTTTATAAATGAACTAAATTACTGCTGAAGTTTTTTGAAAAAGCTTTACGACAAAACTAATGAATCCAGAACAAAACTTCAACTTATTTAGTGCTAAAATTTTACAAAAGAACTAAATAACTTCAGCATCTTCTGCTGAAGTTTTTGAAAAAGCTTTACGACAAAACTATTGAATCCAGGACAATATTTCAGCTAAAACATGTTGAAGTTCAACAAATAGAGAACAAAATATCAGCTAGTAGTATGCTTAAGTTCAACCGTCTACTAGAATGCAGAAGTTTGCGTGATTGCCTTTGCTACTTCAGGCCCGTATGCCTGAAGTTTAGGCGAAAAGCGAGTACGCTTGTAATTTTTTTTGCAAAGCGGGTATAAGTTAAAACGTGACCCAAAAGCGGGTATAGATGCAAATACCCCGATTTAGGGGAGCGGAACACCCCAGACTTTAGACAGAGTCTCACATGGACAAAATACAAGAGGAATGCTGGGTATATAAGTTATCAAGCCTTAGACCCCAGTGACGCGTTTTAAATTCGTAAGGGCCTAGGTCCAGAACGGACAATATCATTAGCGGGTATGTCTGTTACATTACCCAAGCCTTCTTCGTCGTAAATTACATTATATATATAAGGTACTCTATATATTTTATTTTAAATTCCCTCGATACATCCAAAAGCACAGTTGTCAAGGAGGTTTAAAATTTTTGTTAGATTGCTGGTTCAAATTCTATTATTTTCTTTTAATTTTTTAACCTTTTTCTTTTTAAATCCCCTTAACAGAAAATTCTGCCTCCGCCACATTGGACAAACGTTACAGAAATAGGACAATAATAGCTAGTGTGAAAAAGTATCTCACTGAAACCATACGACATATTGAACAAGATGACTAGGATGATAGTTAGAAATAAATGGATCTTTATTAGCAATGCAAAAAACGGAGGATTCCGCTAAGGGGTTAAAAAAAGGGAAGATAAATTTCTTTATTTTAGGCTTTAGTTAGGTTAGGTTGATAATCTGCCTCAATTGACCTTATTTATTCTTTTTATCTACTGGTAATAAAATTCAGCGAACAGGTCTTTAATTATTAATCCCTCCGTCTAAATTTAAGTGGCACACTTTTCTTTTTAGTTTGTTGCAAAAACAATGTCATCAATTTAACTTTAAAATTTTACTTTTATTCGTAATGAGATAATTTACGACCATATAATTGTCTAACACTTGTGTTAGGCCACAATTTTTAAAGGTCTTTTTTTGAAAGAAAAAAAAATATCGTGCCTATTTTGGAGTAAAAAATTCAAATAAAAAATAATAAAAAAATTGGTGTATTCGATCCTTCTTGAGTAAACTCATATAGAGGTGTATTTTGTTCTTATATAAAAGTAATGTATCTGCAATCTAATTTCCTGTTGATTTATGTACTGTAATGTACTAAGCATTGTCATTGTCGTTAGAATTTTTTTTTTTATAAAAAAAACAGAAACTTCATTAAAAGAATTCATGAAGTCTACGCTTCATAGTCAATTTAACTTTTGATCAACTTATAAATTTTATAAATAGTGAGTGGACCTTTTAAAGTTACGTTTGCATTTTCGACTTTGCAAATAAGCAAACACCAACCAACTCTCACATTATTGCTTATCTTGCTTGAGGTGAGTAATTTGACTTTTATTTGTTTTGAATATTCAACTCAAAAGTTTCTCGT
>ML407383.1:18458-35560 GCA_005239525.1 Nicotiana knightiana | reverse complement strand
CCCCCCCTCCCCAAACAAATTTTCTCGATAAAAAATTCGAGTGGACCCCACCCGTCTCACAAAAAGACAAAAGTGTTGGTCCCACATCCTAGTCAAGCATTCTATTGTTGTGGTTTGCTTGTTTCGGACTCAAAATTTTAATTATTCAACTTTTTGAAAATCATAAATCGAGGTATTTCGATTTAGTTTATGTCGAAACTCGTATAAATAATGCATATTAGTTATTTTGAATGTGTTCCATATTTTTTGTGTTCTTTTTACGATTAAACTTGTATGTTAATTTTATCCGTACTAAGATATTAGTGTTCTAATAAAATATGTAAAATTTGAGAAATCATTATTATTTATTAATAAAAGTGTTAATAAATTTCTTTTACTGTTTTATATGTATTTTCGTGAATGTTTTGTGATTAAAATATATTTGTTATTTTTATCTAGTTTAGATTATTTATTTGCTTAAAGACTAGTAATATAGTGCCCTTTTAGCGTAGTAAAATATAGAGCCTTTTAGCGTAGTATCCATGTTGTTTAAGTATCTTTTATACTGACAGATCAAACACAAACTCTATCCAATTTACAAAATTTAATTATTTAATTTACAAAACAAACATATAAAATTATGAAACTAACATGTACAATAATAAAATTGACACATACAAGAATTCAGGATGGCTTGGTGCTATTGGGCCTCAAATATTNATACAAAACAAACTTCAACACTGAAATTCATCACAAACATAACAAAGCTTTAGCTAAAAAATGCTGAAGTTTAGGAAATATAGAACAAAATTTCAGCTAAAACATGCTGAAGTTCAGCAAATATCATCTTATTTAATGCTGAAGTTTTTATAAATGAACTAAATTACTGCTGAAGTTTTTTGAAAAAGCTTTACGACAAAACTAATGAATCCAGAACAAAACTTCAACTTATTTAGTGCTAAAATTTTACAAAAGAACTAAATAACTTCAGCATCTTCTGCTGAAGTTTTTGAAAAAGCTTTACGACAAAACTATTGAATCCAGGACAATATTTCAGCTAAAACATGTTGAAGTTCAACAAATAGAGAACAAAATATCAGCTAGTAGTATGCTTAAGTTCAACCGTCTACTAGAATGCAGAAGTTTGCGTGATTGCCTTTGCTACTTCAGGCCCGTATGCCTGAAGTTTAGGCGAAAAGCGAGTACGCTTGTAATTTTTTTTGCAAAGCGGGTATAAGTTAAAACGTGACCCAAAAGCGGGTATAGATGCAAATACCCCGATTTAGGGGAGCGGAACACCCCAGACTTTAGACAGAGTCTCACATGGACAAAATACAAGAGGAATGCTGGGTATATAAGTTATCAAGCCTTAGACCCCAGTGACGCGTTTTAAATTCGTAAGGGCCTAGGTCCAGAACGGACAATATCATTAGCGGGTATGTCTGTTACATTACCCAAGCCTTCTTCGTCGTAAATTACATTATATATATAAGGTACTCTATATATTTTATTTTAAATTCCCTCGATACATCCAAAAGCACAGTTGTCAAGGAGGTTTAAAATTTTTGTTAGATTGCTGGTTCAAATTCTATTATTTTCTTTTAATTTTTTAACCTTTTTCTTTTTAAATCCCCTTAACAGAAAATTCTGCCTCCGCCACATTGGACAAACGTTACAGAAATAGGACAATAATAGCTAGTGTGAAAAAGTATCTCACTGAAACCATACGACATATTGAACAAGATGACTAGGATGATAGTTAGAAATAAATGGATCTTTATTAGCAATGCAAAAAACGGAGGATTCCGCTAAGGGGTTAAAAAAAGGGAAGATAAATTTCTTTATTTTAGGCTTTAGTTAGGTTAGGTTGATAATCTGCCTCAATTGACCTTATTTATTCTTTTTATCTACTGGTAATAAAATTCAGCGAACAGGTCTTTAATTATTAATCCCTCCGTCTAAATTTAAGTGGCACACTTTTCTTTTTAGTTTGTTGCAAAAACAATGTCATCAATTTAACTTTAAAATTTTACTTTTATTCGTAATGAGATAATTTACGACCATATAATTGTCTAACACTTGTGTTAGGCCACAATTTTTAAAGGTCTTTTTTTGAAAGAAAAAAAAATATCGTGCCTATTTTGGAGTAAAAAATTCAAATAAAAAATAATAAAAAAATTGGTGTATTCGATCCTTCTTGAGTAAACTCATATAGAGGTGTATTTTGTTCTTATATAAAAGTAATGTATCTGCAATCTAATTTCCTGTTGATTTATGTACTGTAATGTACTAAGCATTGTCATTGTCGTTAGAATTTTTTTTTTTATAAAAAAAACAGAAACTTCATTAAAAGAATTCATGAAGTCTACGCTTCATAGTCAATTTAACTTTTGATCAACTTATAAATTTTATAAATAGTGAGTGGACCTTTTAAAGTTACGTTTGCATTTTCGACTTTGCAAATAAGCAAACACCAACCAACTCTCACATTATTGCTTATCTTGCTTGAGGTGAGTAATTTGACTTTTATTTGTTTTGAATATTCAACTCAAAAGTTTCTCGTTTTGTACATCGCTTCATCGCTCAATTTGCTTAAAAGATTAATTTAATCCTTATTTCCAAGAATAGGCTTAATTATCTACGACAATACGTACAACTCATTGCTTATTGATTTACCAACTCCAAGTCAATAAAACAATAATTAATAACTTCTACAAAAGGATAATTGACGAGTTTATAATCTAGAACCACTTGTCCTTTAATTCATAATAGCATGTGAAATTATTATTAGAGAATATTGGATTGCTTGCTCATTTGTAATCTCATGCAGAGTCCAGAACTTAAATGCGGTTCTTTTTGACAAGTAGGACAGAAATAAGTGTAAAAAAAAGAGTGACACACACACACACACACACACACACACATATATATATATATATATATATATATATATATATATATATATATATATATATATATATATATATTAAAAGAGTTAAATAATAAAATATGCATGAATAATAATGGAGATGAATAGTGTACCCCCATATTAGAGGGAACACTATTCATCCCCCATTTTGGGGAGCCCGAAACTTAATTATTGTTGTTTTGGACAAGTATGACGTAANCCCATTTTCTCGATAAAAAATCCGAGTGGACCCCACTCGTCCCACAAAAATACAGGAACGTAGGTCTCACATCCTAGCCAAGCCTTCTATTGTTGTGGGTTGCTTGTTTCAAACTCAAATTTTCAATTCTTCAACTTTCCGAAAAATATATATCGAGGTATTCCGATTTAGTTTATGTCGAAGCTCATATAAATAATGCATATTAGGTGTTTTGAACGTGTTCCATGTTATTTTGTGTTTTTTTGCGATTAAACAGGTATGTTATTTTTATCCGGACTAAGATATTAGTGTTCTAAAAAAATATGTAAAAATTGAGAAATCATTATTATTTGTTAATAGAAATGTTAAGAAATTACTTTTACTGTTTTATATGTATTTTCGTGAATGTTTTGTGATTAAAATATATTTATTATGTTTATCTAGTTTAGATTATTTATTTGCTTAAAGACTAGTAATATAGTGCCCTTTTAGCGTAGTAAAATATAGAGCCTTTTAGCGTAGTATCCATGTTGTTTAAGTATCTTTTATACTGACAGATCAAACACAAACTCTATCCAATTTACAAAATTTAATTATTTAATTTACAAAACAAACATATAAAATTATGAAACTAACATGTACAATAATAAAATTGACACATACAAGAATTCAGGATGGCTTGGTGCTATTGGGCCTCAAATATTGAGCCTGAAACCCATAGATATATACTCTGTCCAATTAAATATTGTATAATTATAAAAATTAATTATTTAATTTACAGAACAAACATAAAAAATTATGAAACTAACATGTAAAATAATAAAATTGACACATACAAGAATTCAGGATAGCTTGGCTATTGAGCCTCAAATATCGAGCTTGAAACCCATATATGAATACGTTGTCTAATTAAATATTGTATAATTATAAAAATTAATTATTTAATTTACAAAAAAATATATAATTAATGTTGTTTAATTTACAGTAGACGACATGGACGTGCCGCCTATGCATCCCAGACCTTTCTGCGATGAGCTATTAGTGTTACAGGGCGATCATAGGCCCGCCCTCATATGGAGGGAGAGTTACTGGCCCAGACTTTCTAAGCCAGGAGAGTGGACGACATGTGGGATTTTCTGAAGGACAAATCTACATCCCCGTGTAGTCCAGCGCCTGTGGGATACGGGCTTCTGCAGAATTTTGGAGATCGGGTGGCTGCAGCTCGATTGGTCTTTGGTCACGGCCCTAATAGAGAGGTGGCGACCGGAAACACACACATTCCACCTACCCATTGGCGAGGCCACCATCACGCTACAGGATGTGGATGTTTTATATGGGCTGCCGCAGGCCATGAGAGAGATGACGCATAGGCAGTATTTGGACATGTTGCAGCAGCTCACTGGTTTCAGGCCACATGATGAGACTGCACACTCAAGGGCCAGTCGCCCGAGTTGACAGCTATTCGACAACATTTAGAGATATTGCACCCCGACATCACTAGCGAGACACATGATCTGCATATTCACCGTGTTGATACCCAATTTTTTCCTCATATTTTTCAAATACATATATATACTTTAAAAATAGTGTACTTGCATCATCATTTGATTTACAAGCACGAACAAGCATTTTTCATAATTTTTTATAATTTTTAAAGGTTTTAAATTAATTTATTCCTGCATTTTTATTATATAAATACTCATTAATTACCCCAAATTATTTATGATAATTTTATCATCTAATTTCATCATTTACACCCATATTAGATTTTAAATATTTTTAGCATATTTGTCATAACTATATTTGCATTTTAAAGGCTAAAATTGCACATTTGCAATAATAGCCTATATGCATTTATAATTACTTTATTTATGCCAAAATAATCTTTTTATACTTTTATAATGTTATATAACTATTTTTATTTGTTTTTATTCACAAATTATATTTTTATTAGTTATTAATTATTTTTATAAATTATTTATTAATTAAATTTGGGTATTTAAAATCTGGCCTCAATTTGCAACCAATTTCGGACCCAAACCTACCCAGTTATCCCAAGCCCAATACCCATGGCCCAATTACCCTTACCCATTTACTATCCGACCCAACCCTTCCTAAATATCCTTACCCATGGGTATTTTTTATAAAGATCAACGACTCACATCCCTTCCCCATTTTTAATTAACCAAATCCCCCTCAACCCTAGCCATTCCTCACCGACCACCGCCTTCAAACGGTCTCACCTCACTGCCCTAAACCCTATCCGTCACCCCCAATCTTCTCTCCTAATCCCACCGGACATGGGATTCCCTAATGGTTTCTTACCATTCTCACCTCTCTTTGGTACTAGGACCTTCTATATACCGCTTGCCTAAACATGGCAAGCAGATCTCTTCAACTTCAAACCAAAAGGGTTCAAGCCCTTAACCTTTTTCCGTCTTTGTTCTTCCTTGCTTTTTTATGGTATGGATCTCTATGAATCTCTGAGTATCTTTGTGATTTTTTCTACTTACCCTAAAACTAGAGTTTCAGATCAATTCTAGATCTAATCTGGTTTAATTCTCCGATTTTTTGAATAAATTTTCTGTCTATATGTCTATATCTATCTTATTGTAACTCTCTGCCTTTATTTTTGCCGATTTGTATATTTTACCTAAATTAGGGTTTCAAAATTTTCTTTTTAACTGTTAAGTGTTTTTGTTTCTAGTATTTTGACTAATTATTGTCATATTTATGTGTTCAATTTCAGTACTATTTAAATGCCTCCCCCACTCCCCTTTGAGGACAGATTGAAATTTTCTCACCAATATAAATAAAATAATACCTTGTTATCCTCTAGCATATACTATTCAATGTATTTTTTATTCATGGCCGATTGGTAGCCAAGACCAGAAATCATCAAGTGTTCTGTTTCCGTTTGGTGGTAATTGCTACACTACTGGATTCTTTTTTTTTCCGTCTCATCTCAACTAGTGCGTTATTGAATCCTTCACTACCTCATTACTCGTTTAATGTATTGCTGCTATTAGACTAGTTACCTAAAATGTTATTATCTGTACTTAAGACATGTTGAATTTAGTTTTAATCGATTAATGAAATCTACTAAATTCCGTGTTATCTAGGACTATCTTTAGAAGTTAAACATGCTTTCACACCTTTCCTAAGAACTAGTTAATCATGTGTGCCTTAGCAGATTCACTAGCTTGTTGTTGAACCTGTTACCATGTGATTTGTTTGGTTCTGTTCTCACTATGTCCTGATACCTCTGTTAAATTGTTTAATCAGTTCCTACTGATAACTTCTGTGTTTCTTTTCCAAGATCTAAAGACTTTATTATTTTTGTGAATATGTTTATGAATTGACCTTATTACCATATGCCTTTGTTAATTCTTAACTTTATTAAGTCTGCTTAGGTTCAAATGTGTTGCTATTTGTTTCTGATCTATGTGTGATTCTGTCCCTAAATGTATCCCCTAATCCTATCCTGCTCTCCTGAATCCTCACTCTTTGTTGGCTGAAAGTCAAAACAATTTAGGTTCTATCCCTGGCCTTCCTAGTGTGAGCACTTCTCGGGGTTTATATGAGACTCTAGTGAACTCTGACACACTAGGATTTGGTCCCTAGTTTTCCTTGAACTGTAGTCTGATCATTCTTCTCTAGTGTGAGCACTTCCCGGGGTTCTTGAAGCCCTTGGGAACTCTGACACTCTAGAAATTTGGGTTTTGTATGCTTATCCTTAAGATGTGGGTGAATCATTCATTGTTGGCTACTATGTATAGGTTTTTTAAGCTATTGTGAGTTGAAGGCCTGGTCTGTCCAGGTGTATTTGGGCCTGTTACAGACTTCCTATATTTTTTATACTTTGTAATTCATTCATTCAATTCTGGTCTGTAATAATTATTTGTAATAACAATTGGGGTATTAGTAAATTAGGAACTGGGTTTATTTTTAACATTTGCATGAGAATGGGTAGAAATCCTGCCTATAAGTGTTTACTTTGCTCATTCTGATATTGTGTGTTAGAAATTCTCCCTGTAAGTGTTTACTTTGCACATTCTGATATTATGTGTTAGATAACCTGCCTATAGGTGTTTACTTTGCTCATTCTCCATTGTGTGTTAGATAACTTGCCTATAGGTATTACTTTTCTCGAATAAGTTTTGTGGATAACCTGCCCATTCTGCTTTTATGTTAGATACCATGCATATAGGAAATAAAATAATCAAAGTTCAACTTGCATTGCAACATATTCATTAGTCATCATGATCATAAGGTCATTTATATTCTATAAATCTGCATTGTTAGAAGTCATGCCTATATGATTCTTAATTGATTGATATGCTTTTGTCATACTTGCCCATTAAAAAGCATACCTATAAGAATTAAAAGTAGTTTCCATCACCAAAGTTAGGTATCATGTCTATAGAGTAATCACCATATGTGTTAAGCACTAAAACTAGGCTTTAAACACTGTCTCGTTGAACACCATTAGAAAGCATGCCTATAGGAACAAATGAGTAATTCTGAATATCTCTCGTTGCTTATCACTGCCTAGCACTAGGTAAATCACTTAGATAGCATGTCTATAGGTTTAACCGCTTATAACTATAATCAGTAGGAAACTGTGCAGTCACTTAGAAATTACTTTGCATAACTGCCAGTATGATTAAAATCCAGAATCACATAGAAATCATGTTTATAGGACCTAACAACTTTAATTGTTGAAACTGTCAAAACGCCTAATCTGTTGTGTGCATTCGCTGCCTAAGTGTGGAGGCTAACTTGAGCCCCTATTTGCTTTTATATGAAAGTCTAACTTATTTTTGTATGTCGCCTAGTTTTACCTTTTTTGAGCAACCTAAGTTAAGTCTAGAACCATCCAAAATAGAGGTCCAAATGCCTCTTGGGCCATAGGCAAGGGACGGGTAGTGCACGCGTAAGGTATGACTTAGAATTGATTAGAGCGTTTTAGGTAAATAACTTAAATATAGTAATCGGGTAGCAGGAGATGATAGTCTGTGCCCGTTGAATATATGAGTAACACCCCCATCTTGGAGGAGTTACAAAGTATTATTTATATTGCANCCCCCCCCCCCCCCCAATTCCTATTAGAATAATTCTCTCTCTTCTCTATTAGACTAATTCACATGATTTGAGTTCGACTGGGACCCACTGTTGTGGACCTCGAGTAGTGCCTAATACCTTCTCTTCGAAGTAATTTGAGCCCCTACCCGATCTTTGGTAGCACAAACTAGTAAATCCGAGTAATTTGCAATAGGTTCCCTAACACACCTTAACCCGTTAGGTGACGACTCTCTTTTAATAACCATTTCACCCTTTTTAAAAGAGTTGTCTATGTCGAAACCCGATTTTGCGAGAAAAACGGGGCGTGACAGCATGATGACTCTGCTGGGGATATCTTTAGGCTCTTACCATAACGAACTTGTTTTGTATGAATTAGTATCCCTGGATCAGCGTGCCTTTGTTATTTTATTCTTAAATTTGCCCTTTATTTGCTACATGCACATCCCCTTCTCTATTCTCCTTTTATATTCACTTCTTCATTTAACCATGTTATAATATGCAAATTATATTCGCTGGCTTCAATCTTTATGTCCTTCCCAATCCCTACCCCTTTTTACCGCTTTATTATAATTTTTTCATTATACGAACTAACTTCTTCGTTGTTTTTCTTTCTTTCCTGTCTTTACAATTATTAAATATCGCATTATCTCTTTCATCATGTAAAATACTTGACAAGATGTTATTTTACTTTTTGCATAATTACATGATCTGCATTATATTCCACTCGTGCGCAATTATTACCGTAGAGGCACTTGATGAGTGTCCGCTCTCTTCCTATATTACCCTTTTAAATTAAGAAAGGCTTATTTGCGGTAAATCTAGTCGATCATCGGTGCAGTTGACGGTTCTGTGCCTTTCCCTCTCAAGTTGTCCGCTTGAGGGCACCAGTCTAGACTTCTATGAAAAAACTCTACTCTGATGTTAGCTGTTCATGCATCATGTCCGAACCTAGCATGAGTTAGTATGTTGTTCGCATAATAACTCTATAAGGAAAGCCTTGTCCAAATTCCATCGGGATTTCCATAATCCCAACGGGTATAGTCATGGTATGTGCATTATTTGGAGAAGACGTGCCGATGTGCTAATCATTAGTGTGTAGGTAGTCAAATACGGAGGGGGAAAGGGCTAACTTTGTTTATTTTACAGAAAATGAGGCACGAAGTCCCCAGGTTCGGCATGGTCCGAAGTATCTCACCTCTATTGCTAGACTGGTGGGAAAATCTCTCGCCAAGTGAAAAAAATCATGTGAAAAGAGTTCTTGAAAATTTAGGTACCACGCCGGTCATGTGTATTTATACCTATCATGGTTGGATGATGACATAGCAGGGGAAGTCAAGCCAGGGATCGATCGAGGAAATGGGGTCATAGACGATGTTGCTGAAGCACAGGTAAAATACAAGAGGTTGCGCAAGAGAATCTTTGAGTTTGAAGCCAGGCATTTGGAAAAATAGAAGGTAGACATGGAATCAATCAATGAATGGGGGAAAATTGCTACAAAATCAACGGAGAGGTTGGAGTACTTAGAGCAGGGTCTGATGGAACTTGAGGGGAAGATGCGGAAAAAGATCGTGGATTTTCAGAATGCAGAGGGAAAACAAGGAGGACACCTATCAAGGGCGTATCTGATGTTGTACATGCGCGACCTTGGGAATCTGATCTATGGGGCCAAGAAGGCCAAGCTTGAATAAGGTCCCTCCTGGACCAAGTAGATTAGAATTATTGTTTAGTTTCTTTTCTAGAGTCGTTTTAGAAATTGATTGTAATAAGGAAAATGCCACTAGAAACTCTTTTAATTATGGTCATTTTAGAGGTTTGACTTATTTATTACATTAATGAAATGAGGCAGTTATCGGCATTAAGCTTCTCCAAATCTACATGTCGCTAGGCCTACCTCGGGCACAATGAGGTCCCCAATTTAGGACGCGAAGTTATAGTTCCGCAATACATGTTTAAATACTGCAAATATTCTTCCAAAATCCCCAACTAACTTGTTTACCTTTTTGCTTTTCTTTGTTTTGATTATTCTTATCCCTTAAGGTTGGTTCGTGCATACTGACATCATCAACATATCATACCGTATCCAGAGGTCCTCCACCTCCTTCTCCTCCAAGTGATCCTAAAATAAAGGGAAAATCTAAGATGGATGACATGAGTGGTATCAGGAAAGATAACGTTGCGCATGTAGAAAATGTTGAAACTTCAAATGGTCGGAGTACTCCGGCACAAAATGATTTGGTTCTACGACTGGAGCAGAAAATACTGGAATTGCAAGGGGAACTTGAGTAGGTCCGCAACTTGGAAAACCTATCCCTCACCTTAAACGTCCCGGATATTAACCAACAAAACGCCTAGAACCCAGCACTTCCTCAAAACACACCAAACCAACATCCACAAAATCCTCCCTCACCTCATTAATACACCACGCCTCCTCAAAGTCCTAACCCTCCACCAGTACCAACTCCTCCTCAACACCAACATCTTCCAACTCAGTATCCACAAACTACTACCTACCATACTCAAAATACACCCCAACCTACCCCCGATCCACAGAATTCAACCACTGATCACCACTACGCCCAAATCCCCTATCCACCAAAGTTACCCTATATATGTAGAAACTCTATCTCACCCTACTCAACAAACCCCATATACACCAGAATCCACAGAGAAGGACCTGCTCATCAAGAATATGGCAGAGGAACTTAAGAAACTCACAAGCCGAGTCCAGGGTGTCGAAGGGGGTAAAGGCATTGAGGGTTTGGACTATGAAGATCTGTGTATTCAACCAGACGTAGAATTGCCGGAGGGTTACAAACCTCCCAAGTTCGAGATGTTTGACGGAACAGGTGACCCAAAGGTGCATTTAATAAAATACTATGACAAGCTCATATGAGTTGGGAAAGATGAAAGGGTTCGCATGAAACTGTTCATGAGAAGCCTAACTGGAGACACCCTATCTTGGTACATCAGTAAAAATTCCAAGAAGTGGGTTAGCTGGGTAAGCATGGCATCGGATTTCATGGATCGGTTCAGGTTTAATACGGAGAATGCACCAGACGTCTTCTACATACAAAATCTCAAGAAGAAGCCAACAGAGATTTTTCGCGAGTATACTACTCGATGGAGATCAGAAGCTGTGAAAGTAAAGCCGGAATTGGAAGAAGAGCAGATGAACAAGTTCTTTGTCCGGGCCCAGGATCCACAATACTATGAAAAGTTAATAGTTATCGAGAATCACAAATTCTTCGACATAATCAAGCTAGGGAAAAGGATTGAAGAAGGGATCAAGAGCGGAATGGTAACTAATTTTGAGGCATTACAAGCTACAAACAAAGCATTGCAGTCAGGGGTATATAAAGAAGAAAGAAGTAGGGGCCGTGATAAGCCCAAGGTCCAAAATCTCCTCTTACGTACCACACACCACCATCCACATATCAGCCTTCACCTCCGAGATATCCACAACCCGCCACTGCCTACCACACTTATAACACCCAGCCAACATATTATCACTCAGTGCCATCCCGCCAAAACTATCAGAAACCCGTGCCAAATTTCGATCGCAGGCCACCCAGACGATACACCACTATTGTTGAACCCATCGATCAATTATACGAGAGACTAAAAGTTGCTGGATATGTCACCCATATTCCCGATGTTACCATGGAAAACTCTTCTCAATGGATCAATCCAAATAAAACATGTGTCGACCACTCCGGCATGAAGGGTCATACCATCGATGAATGTCTCACTTTGAAAGATAAGATCCAGATATTAATTGATACCAAGGTCATACAAGCAAGGGAGGTTGCACCTAACGTCCGCAACAATCCTCTCCCGGATCATAGGGGCGAGGGAGTCAATGTGATAGAGACTGATGAAGAATGGGATCTGGAAGGGTCAATTGGGCTTATTCGAGAAGGGGATGACCCAAAGAAACCTGCGGTCACTCTTACTCCTATTGTGGTATAGATACAGCCGCCGGTCGAAGTCGAAGTAACTGCACCAACCCTGTTCGAGGTGGAAACAACATCTGCAGTTGTACTTGCTCCGTTTGAAGTAGAAGTAAACACACCCTTCACTGTGACGGTAGCATCCACATCGCCCTTTAAGTCCAATGTCATACCCTGGGACTATGCTGCAGAAGCCAGGAGGAAAGGAAAAGCAAAAATGGAAGAAATTGGCGCAGCATAAAGGATAACCCAGACTGGCAGAGTTTACGCACCTGAGCATCCAGGGGGAACAAGAAAAGAAGCTGCCTCCAAGCAGCCCATCATTGAAACTGGCCCGGATGATCTTTGGAGAAATGTGTAAGCGAGAGAATATTCTGTGGTAAACCATCTGAACAAAACTCCTGCTCAGATATCCATCCTATCAATACTGCAGAATTACGAGGCACATAGGAATGCCTTGATGAAGGTATTGAATAAAGCTTACGTACCTAACAACATCACCGGTGGGAGATGGGTAACATGGTAAGGAAAGTACTGGAGAGCCACAATATCACCTTTCATGAAGACAAATTGCCACCAGAGGGATTAAGCCACAACAGGGCGCTGCACATCACGGTACAACGCGAGGATAAATTCATTTCCAGGGTTTTGATAGACGGAGGTTCCAGTCTCAACATCTGTTCGCTGACAACTTTGAAAAGGTTGGGTAAAGGTTTGCATGAAATAAGAATAGGAACTATGAATGTGAAGGCGTTCGATGGGTCTCAAAGGGCCACAATTGGGGAAACCAATCTATGCTTGCAGATGGGCCCGACTTGGTTTGATGTTGAATTTCAAGTTCTAGACATATCCGCCTCATACAATCTGTTGTTGGGACGACCTTGGATATATGCCGCCGGAGCCGTGGCTTCTACTTTGCACCAGGCTGTAAAGTTCGAATAGAACCATCAAGAAGTGATCATTCATGGAGACGGGAGTAATCCTATTTATACCAACCAAACTGTTCCGTTCGTGGAAATTAGAAGGAAGTTAGGCGGGGAGACTTATCATCGCATCGAGCGCGTCAATGCAATTGAGAAAGACAAGTGGTGGAGCAGCAAAGTAGAAAGCATACTGGCATGGGCAGGGTATGAGCCTGGTAAAGGGCTCGGGAAGAACCTCCAAGGTATTACCAAACTGATACAGCTAAAACGTCACGACACGACCTTTGGACTTGGATATCAGTACACCTGGCAGGAGTATGACGATTGGTCGCTGCCATGGCGTGGTCCTTGTTACCATCTTGAGCAGTCGGTACCACATTTGAGCCAATCCTTCCATCAGGCCGACATGATATGGGGATCTGAAGAAGATGAAGTTCTAGTTGGCTTAAGGAACCTGTTCTTGGTAGATGAAGACATAGATTGCAGTGTGATAGTTGAGGAAGAGGAAGAAGAAGGCCTCGTCATCCAGATAAGGGAGTTGTTCTTAGGCACTGGACCGCCACACCATCCAGGGCCCGACAAGTCCTGAGGTAGCATGGCTGCAAGTGTCATTCATTTTGAAAACAATTCCTTTTGAGAGTTTTTGTTTAAAACATTTTTCTTTCCTTTCAGTACTTTGCTTTGGAAAACATTGTTTGAAGTCATTAAAAATTGCTTTGTTTGACGTTTCAACATTTATCAATGGCTTGGTGTTTTATTATTATTATTATTATTGTTATTATTATTATTATTATTATTATTACTATTACTATTATTATTTTTCATATCTTTCTCTCTACAACATTACTATTTATTACCTTGATGAACCAACATCTGTGACATGTAATGAGATAACGCAACATAAAGATAGTGACTCGTAAGAGATAGAAGAAGAAGAAGATATGATACCTGAGGAAATCGTCAGAGAAGTTGAGAATTTTGAGAAAACCCAAGTCCAACCTGGACGAGACTGAGATAGTCAACTTGGGAGATTCTTAAACCGTCAAAGAAACTCGCATAAGCATTCACTTGTCACCATCAGAGAAGGAAGAGTACAATCGTTTCCTGAGAGAGTATGAGGACATTTTCGTATGACTATGACCGGGTTGAGCACATCCATAGTGTCTCACAAGATACCTACCAATCCAATGTGTCCACTAGTAAAGCAAAAACTCAGGAAGTTCAAGCCAGACATGCGTCTAAAAATCAAGGAAGAAGTCACCAAGCAAATCAAATCTAAGGTCCTCAGGGTAGTTGAATATCCCACTTGGTTGGCCAATGTTGTTTCGGTTCCGAAGAAAGACGGGAAGGTCAAGGTGTGTGTTGACTATCGGGATTTAAATAAAGAAAGTCTCAAAGATGATTTACCAATACCAAATATACACATACTGATCAACAATTGCGCCAAGCATGAACTCCAATCCTTTATAGATTGTTTCGCATGTTATGATCAGATCTGTATGGATGAAGAAGATCCCGAGAAAAAATTGAACTACGCTTGAACTGATTCCTATTTAAGAGGGGATACGTAGGCAACCCTACAGGTTCGGTCACAATACAATAAAATTTCCATTTTTCCCATAATCAGAAATTGGGGCAGAATTTTGAGGAGGATCCTCAAAATTCCGAAGCAAGTTCAGCCAATAGCACCGTATGCGGAATAACCAGAAGTTCGTCTAGATAACTGGGACAGAATTTTGAGGAGGACCCTCAAAATTCTATGTCAAGAAGGTTGAAATGTCTCTAATAATGTCACAATTACTAGTTCATCTAATCAATTTTTAAATCGCATATTACTATGTTTTGAAAACTATGCATACGTATTTTTTGAAAATTTTATTTTTTAGCCAAATGTTGTCCCTGGTAACTCGAACAGGACTCTAGTACGGAGCAGAGCAAAGCAAATAGGCAAAGGCACGAACCCACCTCCCCCGCAAAACTCACGTTTTTTCTTTGGATGCAGGCACAAGGAATAGCCACAGGTACATGCGCACTTTAGAATCATTATCTTCACAACCACACAGCTACCGAACCTATCTCCAGCTAAGAAATACTTCGCTCTTACTTACTATTTGTCCATTGCATGAGACTAAACATTGTCTCAAATCTTGCATGCGGCTAAGCCATGACTCCTCAATTGCATAAGGCTAAGCATTGCCTTCCCCTGTATGAGACTAAGCATTGTCTCAAATCCTACATAAGGCTAAGCATTGCCTTCCCCTGCATGAGACTAAGCATTGTCTCAAATCTTGCATAAGGCTAAGCATTGCCTTCCCCTGCATGATACTAGGCATTGTCTCCAATATTGCAAGAGACTAAGCATCATCTCTCCTTGCATAACTACAAATATCGCTCTATTCCAAAACCTTGCATTATAGCCTTCTCTCAGGGCTAAGCTCTTCCCCTGATCTTACACAAGACTAAGCTCTGTCTTGTTTCATCTCAAGCATCACGTCTTTGCATTTCATGGGCTGATATATAGCCAATTTGTCCAAAGGCGTCATAGTCCGAAGGCATCATCCTCATAGGCGGAAGACACCATGACATGGCCTGAGGATCTCCTAATCCCGCACATCATTATTCAAAGGCATCATTGTTCAGGCACCATCTTCATAGCCCGAGGAAATTATTTCATGGCCTGTGAAATCTTTACCGCACAATTCATGGCCCGGGACATCATGGTCTAAGAATGTCATCCTCACCGTCTAAAGACAATCTCCATGGTCCAAAGGAAATTTGCATCATGTTTAAATTTATGCGAATTTTGAGTTTGCAGGTAATCCGGGAAGCAACCATTCTCATAACTGGAGGAATCTTCGCTCTGGTTTCCATTTCACGCTCATGTCCTCCATTTATTTCAAATGTAACCGATCACCATCCATTACTCATCTGAAAGCCGTCCAAACATCCATGACCATTCCCAGGTACTTCCGTTTTGATATCGTCTTGTCCCGAAAAGCTTGTCCGTTCCTACAACAATTCCATCGGTATATTCCACCGCCGGATCCAGAACTACACATGAACTGATTCTTGTAAAACCAGGAATATGTAGGCAACTCGAAGACCAGAGTGCGGCCTATAGTTCTCAAAACATACCATTCGGTCAAAATCGGTCATCATTTTCTTTACCCGACAATTCTTTCATCCTTCCCGGGTAAAGAGGGGTAGTTGTTGATACTCAATTTTTCCCTCATATTTCTCAAATATATATATATATATATATATATATATATATATATATATAATTTTAAAATAGTGTACATGCATCATAATTTGATTTACAAGCAGGAACAAGCATTTTTCATAATTTTTTATAATTTTTAAATGCTTTAAATCAGTTTATCCCTGCATTTTTTATTGTAAAAAGGTGAAATGGTTTTCTGGCCACTTAAACTTGCATCCGTTTGTAAAGCCGATATATGAACTCTTGGGTTTCCCATTTGAACACCTTTACTTGAAAATATGATTACTAATAAACACTTGTGATGGTGCGTGTTGCTCAATCACTGCTGATATAGATTTATTTAATATTTTTTATAGCCACATCATTTATTCGGTCACATTTTATTGACACATGTAGTTCAAGGTTATCTAAGGATTTAATTAGACAATTATAGCCAAATTACACTCTTTCTCATACATCTCATCCCAAATTCTCACGATAACCTCGCCGGAACTCCGACTGGTTCTTCTCCAAGCCCATTGCCAACACCCCAAAAACAATGGACGATATCTAAAAGCAACTCGAAATTCATTGCCGAACAAAACAAAGACAAAAAAAAGGAGGGAGAAGAAAGAGTAAAAATGGGGAATAAGATAGCGAAAACGAAACAAGCGTCGGCGATGGAGTACTACCTCCACGACTTGCCGTCGTCATACAATCTGGTGCTTAAAGAAGTTCTAGGTCGAGGTCGCTTTTTGAAATCAATTTTGTGTAAACACGACGAAGGACTCGTGCTCGTGCTCGTAAAGGTCTATTTCAAAAGAGGCGATTTCATTGATTTGCGAGATTATGAGCA
>ML407381.1:0-65251 GCA_005239525.1 Nicotiana knightiana | reverse complement strand
GTTGAAAAAGTTAGCAAGTTTTCCAAAGCAGTCAAAAGAGGAATGAGCCAATATATATATATAGAGACCCGCAAACCAAAATAACAACTACATGTGTGCCAGGAACTAGTGTCAGAAGTTCTACGGGCATACTAATAGAATATACAAAACATAATATACAATCCCACTGTCTGAAAGAAATAGACGGGAAATAAGCAAAAGAAAACTCCATGGTGCTGTCGAGGATCGTCAGGAGAAGCAGTTCACCGTGAAGTCGGGTCCAACTAAGATCAGAATCGAGCTCTGGTCTGATAACCAGATGCACCTGCCTCGGAACCTGTACAATTAAGTACAGAAGTGCAGCATGAGTACATAAAACAAATATGTACCCAGTGAGTATCCCGACTAACCTCGAAGAGGTAGTGACGATAGGTAGACGTGATACTTACTAGGGTCAACATTTCTAAATAACATGATTTAATAGGAACTAGGGAGGCATTATAGTCGTAAAAATCACAAAGATATAGATTTTCAAGTATATTTGTAATTACCTTTGCATGTCAAGTTTCGCTAGCATATAATGTACTAAATTCCCTTTTTAACATGAAACAGTTGACATAGTTACAACAAATTCCCAGTAAATCATATAGCACATAGTAGGCCGGAAGCGTACGACCGAAGAGTCGCGAAACTAAATATGCACTGCCGAGGGTCGAATGGCTCGAACCATAGATGCATCTATTAACTCGCTCGCGAATCTAACATGCGACGCGGTTGACATAATAGTAGGGCTACTCCGCTCACGAATCATACATGTGACGTGGTGCCGCATTAATACATAAAATTATCAATTTTTTTAAGGAAATTAACAGATATTATTCTTTATGGCAAGAACTTAAACAACCTATCATGGAACACAACTTCCTAATATTCTCTTGCCAAATTAGGGATAATAAGCAACTCAAAATACGTTTAGGAATACATGTAAGGCACATATAAGCATGCTCGCGAGTCCTAAAACTACCCAACATAACATAGTAGTACCTACGCACGGACTCTCGTCACTTCGTGCGTGCATATCCCCCGCAAATAAGTACATGCAATTATTTATAATAACCTATGGGGACAATGCCCCCTTACAAGGTTAGAAAGGAGACTCACCTCGTGACGAATCTACTCCCCGGACCAATAACGCGCCCGAAACTCTGAACTCTACACCCGAGGACTCGAAACTAGACAAATGTTATAAAAATTCATCAATTTATGCCCAAAGTATGGAAATCCTCCTACTAATAAGTCAAATTCGCCATTCTTGAAGAAATCCTAAAATCTAACCCCGGGCCCGCATGCTCGGATTCCAAAAATTCTCGAAGGGAATACTCACCCATAGCCTAAGGATCATTAATATACGATTTTTACTTGATTACATAGCTAATTCACGGGTAAATTCTCAAATTATCGAAAGCCCTAGGTTACTACCCAATTCTTGATGTTTTCACTAATTAGGTGATTAAATTCAACTAGGAATTCATACATTAACAAGTCTTGAGATGAAATTTACTTACCTTCTAGAGGATGGGTCGTGGAGCCTTTTTCCCAAGCTCTCAAAGTGTTTAATGGATGAAAGAGTGAAGAAAACAATGAAGAATCCCGTATTTAAGAAACACACTGTCTGACAGGTATTCCGCACCTGCGGCTCGAGGACCGCATCTGCGGTCTCGCACCTTCTAGCAAAGGCTCGCACCTGCGGAAATGGACGAGGAAGCCTGGACCCGCACCTACGGACCAGCTCCTATGGAACTTTGTCTGCACCTGCAAGAAATGGCCTGCCCGCTGGGGGTCGCACCGAGGCTGGGACCGCAAGAGCGGTCCCACACCTGCGGTCAACACAAGAACAGGTGCACCAGCAACTATTTCAGCTGGTTTTTGGCCCTGCGTGGTGTCCGGGAGGCACCTGGGCCCACCCGAGCCCCCGTCCAAAAATACCAACAAGTATCAAATCATGATACATACTCGCTCGAGCCTTCGAAACACCCAAAAAAACGCTAAAACTCAATATCACACCTCAAAACCCCTAGAACCAAACTTAGGAACTTTAAGTTTTCTTGACTTCGCTAACAACGTGCCGAACCAACCTATACAACTCAGAATGACACCAAATTTTGCAGGCAAGTCATAAATGACATAACGGAACTATTCCCGGTCTCGAAATTCCGTTCGGACCTCGATAACACAAAAAAGTCCTAAACCACAATAGGAACTTAAGGAACTTATTATTTCAATATTGGGCACCGAAAGGCTCCCGATTCATCAGAAACCCATTCCGAACATACGCCCAGGTCCGAAATCATCATGCGAAGCTACCAGAACCGACGAAACTCGATTCCAAGTTCGTTTATCCAAAATGTTGACCGAAGTCAAACTTGGCCTTAAAGGCCAACCTTAAGGAACCAAGTATTCCTATAGCACTCTAAACACTTCTGAATCCCGGACCACCCGCCCCCGCAGGTCATAAATCACAATAAGACACTATGGAAAGTTTCATTTAGGGGAACGGGGTCCGATAGCGTGAAACGACCGGTCGGGTCATTACATTCTCCACCTCTTAAACAAACTTTCGTCCTCGAACGAGTCTAGAATCATACCTGAAGTGCTGAATAAGTGTGGATATCTGCTAGGCATGTCCTCCTCGGACTCCCAGGTCGCCTCCTCAACTAGTTGGCCCTTCCTCTGGACCTTTACGGCATAAACTCTCTTAGACCTCAACTGGCAGTCCTGTCTATCAATAATAGCAACTGGCTCCTCCTTGTAGCCCAACCTCTCATCCAACTGAATAGTGTTGAAATCAACCACGTGAGAGATGCGGCGTGGTACCTCCGGAACATGGATACATGAAAAACTGGATGAACTCCTGATAAACTGGGAGGCAAGGCCAGCTCATAAGCAACCTCCCCAACTCGCCTCAACACCTCTAAGGGACCTATAAACCTCGGGATCAACTTTCCCTTCTTCCCAAACCTCATAATACCCTTCATAGGCGAGACTTTCAGCGGGACCCTATCTCCCTCCATAAATGATACATCACGCGCCCTCTGATCTGCGTAACTTTTCTGTCTGGACTATGCTATGCGGAGCCTCTCCTGAATCAACTTCACTTTCTCCAAAGCATCTCTCACTAGGTCGGTACCATATAACCTAGCCTCACCAGGCTCAAACCACCCGATAGGGGAACAACATCGGAGACCATACAAAGCCTCAAATGGTGTCATCTCAATGCTAGATTGATAACTATTATTGTAAGCAAACTCGGCCAAAGGAAAGAACTAGTCCCGCTGAACTCCAAAGTCAATCACACATGCCCTGAGCATATCCTTCAATATCTGAACTGTACGCTCCGACTGACCATCAGTATGGGGGTGAAATGATGTGTTGAGGTCTATCTGGGTACCCATATCACTATGTAATGCTCTCCAGAAGTGCGAGGTGAACCGAGGACTTCGATCTGATATAATGGACACCGACACACCATGCAATGAACTATCTCCCGAATGTAGATCTAGGCCAACCTCTTAGAAGTATAAGTAGTAGCTACTGGAATGAAATGCGCCGATTTTGTCAATCTATCCACAATGACCCAAACCGCGTCAACCTTCCGCAAGGTCCGAGGCAACCCAACCACAAAGTCCATAGTGATGCGCTCCCATTTCCACTTAGGAATGGGCATCTGCTAAAGTAGGACTCCTAGACTCTGGTGCTCATACTTAACGTGCTGGCAATTAAGACACCTAGCCACATACTCCACAATGTCCTTCTTCATTCGCCTCCATTAGTAATGCTGCTTCAAATCACAATACATATTCGTAGCACCAGGATGAACAGAATACCGAGAACTGTGTGCCTCCTCTAGAATCCTCTCCCTCAGGCCATCAACCTTAGGAACGCATAAGCGGCCCTGAAGTCTCAGAACACCATCCTCGCCAATAATAACCTCTTTGGCCCTACCCTGAACCACTGTATCTCGTAGCTTAGCCAAGCACGAATCATCATACTACCGAGCCTTAATCTCCCCCAATAATAAAGACTGAGCAACCACATGTGCAAGAATTCGACGAGGCTCTGAAAGGTCTAATCTCACCAGGCGATTAGCCAAGGACTGAATGTCCAAGGCTAGAGGTCTCTCCTCTGCTACAATATAAGCCAAGCTACCCATACTCTCCGCCTTCCTGTTCAAAGCATCTGCTACCACATTTGCCTTTCCTGGGTGATAAAGAACCGTGATATCATAATCCTTCAACAACTCAAGCCATCTGCGCTGCCTCAAATTAAGATCCTTCTGCTTGAACAAGTGCTGCAAGCTACGGTGGTTTGTATAAACCTCACAGGACACTCCATACAAGGAAGGCCTCCAAATCTTAAGAGAATGAGCAATCGCTGCCAACTCCAAATCGAGCACATGATAATTCTTCTCATGAACCTTCAGCTGGCACGAAGCATAAACGATAACTCTCCCCTCCTGCATCAATGCACACCCCAAGCCAACGCGTGAAGCGTCACAATATACTATATACATCCCAGAACTGGAAGGCAATACTAGAACTGGTGCTGAGGCCAATTCCGTCTTGAGCTTCTGAAAGCTCGCCTCACACTCGTCAGACCATCGGAACGGGGCATTCTTTTGAGTCAATCTAGTTAATGGAGCTGCAATAGAAGAGAACCCTTCCACAAATCGGTGATAATAGCCTGCTAGGACTAAAAAGCTCCTGATCTCTGTAGCTGAAGTAGGACGCGACCAACTCTGAACCGCCTCAACCTTCTGAGGATCCACCTTGATACCCTCTCCAGATACCACATGCCCCAATAATGCCATGGAATCCAACTAGAACTCACACTTGAAGAACTTAGCATATAGCTTCTATTCTCGCAAAGTCTGGAGCACAACTCTCAAACGCTGCTCGTGCTCCCCCAGACTATGTGAGTAAATCAAAATGTCATCAATGAAGACAATGACAAAGGAATAAATATACGAACTGAACACCCTATTCATCAAGTCCACGAATGCTGCTGGGGCATTAGTCAAGCCAAAGGACATCACCAGGAACTCATACTGGCCATATCTCGTACGAAAAGCATTCTTCGGAACATCTGAAGCCCGAATCCTCAACTGATGATACCCCGATCTCAAATCAATCTTAGAAAACACACGGGAACCCTTCTCGACCATATGTCGAGCCTTCAGTAATGAAATAACCCGGTTGGCTGCACTAACTGAGGAACCTCTCCACTCCAGCCTAGGCGAATCGGGCATGGCTAGAGTAACTGGCTTGGCATGGCAATCTAGCACGACATGATAAGGAGATAGCCAATACATGCCTAGAATAATCTCAAAATCAACCATGTCGAGCAATAAGAGATCCGCTCGAGTCTCGGTCCCATAAAATGAAATCACACTGGACCGACAAATCCGGTTTACAACCACAAAATCGCCCATGGGGGTGGACACATAAACATGAGAACTCAAGGACTCACGAGGGACATCCAGAAAATGAGCAAATAAGACCGAAACATAGGAATAAGTGGATCAGGATCAAATAACACTGATGCCTCTTTACCACATACTGTAATAATACCTATGATCACGGCGTCTGAGGCTACGACATCTGATCTGGCCGGGATAATATAGAATCTAGCTGGAGCACCAAAAGACTAACCTCCGATGGAATGAATAGGGGCCGACAGAGCTCCCCTTACATGGCCTCCACCTCTGGGACGACCTCTACCAGTCTTCCCTCCACCTCAGGGTGGACGAACCGCCGGTGCTGAAAGTGTAGGCTGATACCTCTACTGAACGGCCTTGCGCCGAAGCCTGGGACAAGTCCTCCTCATATGGCTCGGATCCCCACACTCATAACATCTAGCTGGTGGCATGGCCTGCTGCCCTGAAGAAGGACCCTGTACAGCTAGGGGACGGTGAGAACTCTCCGGCATGGTACTGAGGTAAGGAACAGAAGACCCATGATGACGGAATACCCGCCTGAGGAACCCTGAATGGCTGGTGGGTGGTAGGAACTCTCTGGCATGGAACTGAAATAGGGCCTCACTGGAGCACCACAAGGAGGTGGTGGAGGAGCTGAATATGGAGGCCTGATAGGATGGCCTCTACCGAACTGACCTCTACCCTTGGCTGGGGCACCTCTGAAATCTCCTGAAAATCTAGCTCTCTTATCCTATTGAACCTGCTCTCTGCCTCTTGAATGATAACCCTCAATCCGGCGAGCTATCTCGACCACAAGCTAATAGGGAGTCCCCATCTCCAACTCTCGGGCCATGTTGGCCCTAATACCTGAGCGAAGCCCAGCTACAAATCTCCGCACCCTCTCAGCATCAGTAGGAAGTATCATAAAGGCATGACGGGACAACTTAGAAAACTTGGCCTCGTAGTCTGTCACTGACATCTGCCCCTACTCCAGCTGCTCAAACTAATATCACAGCTCTTCCCTCTCGGAGGGTGGAATATACCTATACAGGAACATATGAGTGAACTTCTCCCAAGTGATGGAAGGGGAACCTGCCGGTCTACCCAGGATATAGGACTGCCACCATCTGCGAGCCCTGCCCTCAAGCTAAAAAATAGTGAAGTCCGCTCCATGGGACTCCAGTAACCTCATGTTGTGCAGTCTGTCCCTGGACCTATCAATAAAGTCCTGGGCATCCTCGTCATTCTCACCTCGAAGATAGGAGGGTGCAGTCCGGTCCATCTATCCAACCTGAGTTAGTATTTTGGGTCGTGACAACATGGTATCAGAGCACTAGGTTCACGTAGGTCTCACAAGTCATGGGCAAACCTAGTAGAGTCTTGCGGATCGGTATGGAGACATCTGTACTTATCTACGGGAGGCTATAGGGTGTTAGGAAAACCTCTCCTTATTTTTATTCTATCGTACAGTCAATGGTTTACTAAATTTCATTCTTCTATTCTCTCACAGATGGTGAGGACGCGTGCATCCGATATTCCAGACTCGGGAGGGGCCGCTACCCCCGTTGTTCCAAGTCGTGGCAGAGGCTGGGGGAGGGCACTGGCCCGAGGTAGGGGACGGGGGCGTCCCCGAGCTATTCCAGTCATACCACCACCAGAGGACCCTACTATAGAGGAGAAGGGTGAGGTGCCCCAACCAAGTCCTGCTCCAGTGGACTTTATGACGGCGCCAGGATTCCAGGAGATCATCAGCCGTATGATGCGGTTCATACACCATGTCCCAGGCCGGTTTATTTCCGGCAGATCTGACCACATCTCAGGCGGGAGGGGGGCCCCAGACTCCTACCGCCCAGGCTGCAGGTCAGGCTACAGCATTACATCATACCCCCGGTACACTGCCCGTGGGTGGGGTCCAGCCTGTAGCAGCAACACCTGATCTCAGACCAGCTACGGAGATGGCGCCCAACGCCGGGGTTAGGCAAGCCCACACTTAAATTACTAAGGATTTCTCCCATGCTTGGTTAAACATCCCAACACGTCCCACGTTTTAAAGTTCAAAAACATTAGTTGAAAAAGTTAGCAAGTTTTCCAAAGCAGTCAAAAGAGGAATGAGCCAATATATATATATATATATATATATATATATATATATATATATATATACACAGACCCGCAAACCAAAATAACAACTACATGTGTGCCAGGAACTAGTGTCACAAGTTCTACGGGCATACTAACAGAATATACAAAACATAATATACAATCCCACTGTCAGAAAGAAATAGACGGTAAATAAACAAAAGAAAACTCCATGGTTCAACTAAGATCAAAATCAAGCATCGGTCTGATAACCAGATGCACCAGCCTCCGAACCTATACAATTAAGTACAGAAGTGCAGCATGAGTACATAAAACAAATATGTACCCAGTGAGTATCCCCCCTAACCTCGAAGAGGTAGTGAAGAGAGGTAGACGTGATACTTACTAGGGTCAGGATTTCTAAATAACATGATTTAATAGGAACTAGGCAGGCATAACAGTCGTAGAAATCACAAAGATATAGATTTTCAAGTGTAGTTGTAATTACCTTTGCATGTCAAGTTTCGCTAGCATATAATGTACTAAATTCCCTTTTTAACATGAAACAGTTTACATAGTTACAACAAATTCCAAGTAAATAATATAGCACATAGTAGGCCGGAAGCGTACGTCCAAAGCGTCGCGAAAATAAATGTGCACTGCCGAGGGTCGAACAGCTCGAACCATAGATGCATCTATTACCCCGCTCGCGAGTCGAACATGCGACGCGGTGTCGCATACATACATAAAATTATCAAATTTTTAAGGAAATTAACAAAGATTATTATTTATGGCAAGAACTTAAAAAACCTATCATGGAACATAACATCCTAATATTCTCATGCCAAATCAGGGATAATAAGCAACTCAAAATACGTTTAGGAATACATGTAAGGCACATATAAGCATGCTCGTGAGTCCTAGAACTACCCAACATAACATAGTAGTAGCTACGCACCGACTCTCGTCACTTCGTGCGTGCGTAGCCCCCGCAAATAAGGACATGCAATTAGTTATAATCACCTATGGGCACAATTCCCCCTTACAAGGTTAGAAAGGAGACTCACCTCGTGACAAATCTACTCCCTGGACCAATAACACTCCCGAAACTCCGAACTCTACACCCGAGGACTCGAAACTAGCCAAATGTTATACAAATTCATCAATTTATGCTCAAAGTATGGAAATCCTCCTACTACTAAGTCAAATTCGCCATTCTTGAAGAAATCCTAAAATCCAACCCCTAGCCCGCATGCTCGGATTCCAAAAATTCTCGAAGGGAATACTCACCCATAGCCTAAGGATCATTAATATACAATTTTTACTTGATTACATAGCTAATTCACGGGTAAAATCTCAAATTATCGAAAGCCCTAGGTTACTACCCAATTCTTGACTTTTTCAATAATTAGGTGATTAAATTCAACTAGGAATTCATGCATTAACAAGTCTTGAGATGAAATTTACTTACCTTCTAGGGGTTGGGTCATGGAGCCTTTTTCCCAAGCTCTCAAAGTGTTTAATGGATTAAAGAGTGAAGAAAACAATGAAGAATCCCGTATTTAAGAAACACACTGTCTGACAGTGTTTCCGCACCTGTGGCTCGAGGACCGCACCTGCGGTCTCGCACCTGCGAGCAAAGGCTCGCACTTGCGGAAATGGACGAGGAAGCCTGGGTCTACACCTGCGGAGTGGAGACCGCACCTGCAGCTCCACTCCTGCGAAACTTTGTCCGCACCTGCGAGAAATGGCCTGCCTGCTGGGGGTCGCACCTCCGAGGCTGGGACCGTAGGAGCGGTCCCACACCTGCGACTAGGTAACCGCACATGCGGTCAACACCAGAACAGGTGCACCAGCAGCTATTTCAGCTGGTTTTTGGCCTCGCGTGGTGTCCAGGTGGCAACTGGGCCCACCCGAGCCCCCATCCAAAAATACCAACAAGTCCCAAATCATGATACGGACTTGCTCGAGCCTCCGGAACACCCAAAACAATGCTAAAACTTAATATCACACCTCAAAACCCCTAGAACCAAACTTAGGAACTTTAAGTTTTCTTGACTTCGCTAACAACGCGCTGAACCGATCTATACAACTCGGAATGACACCAAATTTTGCAGGCAAGTCATAAATGACATAACAGAACTATTTCCAGTCTCGAAATTCCGTTCGGACCTCGATAACACAAAAACACGTCCCAAACCACAATAGGAACTTAAGGAACTTCTTATTTCAATATTGGGCGCCGAAACGCTCCTGTGTCATCAGAAACCCATTCCGAACATACGCCAGGTCCAAAATCATCATACGAAGCTATCGGAACCGACAAAACTCGATTCCCTCAATTCCGAGGTCGTTTACCCAAAATGTTGACTGAAATCAAACTTGGCCTTAAAGGCCAACCTTAAGGAACCAAGTGTTCCTATAGCACTCTAAACACTTCCGAATCCCGAACCACCCGCCCCCGCAGGTCATAAATCACAATAAGCCGCTATGGGAAGCTTCATTTAGGGGAATGGGGTGCGATAGCGCAAAATGACCGGTTGGGTCGTTACACACACACACACAGATATATATATATATATAGGAACACTTGGTTTAACCAATTTGAAATAATTATATTCAAAGTTTTCAATATAAACTTACGATTTAAAAGTTTTCACTCGAAGTTTTAACCAATTTAGTGGGTTATGTGGAATACTAATGTAGTGCTTAGTTACTGGTGTTCTTATCGTGTTGTGGTATTCCGGTTCTGGCTTGTATCTTTGTCTATCATTTCTGTGTATTATTGTGTTGTTCGGTTGTTGTTGCTGCATTTCCTTCTGCCTTGTAAATGCTTTGTTATTTGTTATATCGTGTGGTCATTAGATAGATGTCATATTCTGCCATTTCTATATTTATGTTTGTTTAGCTTTTAGACCAGTGGTGTCTTGACTAGTCCTCGCCACTACTTCACCGAGATTAGTCTTGATACTTACTAGGCACCTCTGTGGTGTGCTCATACTACAATTCTATGCATTTTTGTGTGCAGATCCAGGTACTTGTTGTTAGTAGCTGCGCAGATCATTGCCGAGGAGACTCAAGGTAACCTGTTGCTGTGTTCGCAGGCTTCAGAGTCACCTTCCTGTTTTTATTCAACTGTTCTTACTATTTCTAAATAGTTGTATTTAGGAGTTGTAGAGAAAATTCGTAGAGCTTATGACTTGTATTACCAGTTTTGGAAAATTGTAAATTTTGTCAAGATTCTATATCGAGATTGTTAGATTTTCCTTTATTTTTGTTGTTATTTAGTAAATGTTAGGCTTACTTAGTCTCTAAGACTAGGTGCCATCACGATACCCAACGAAGGGAGATTTTGGTCGTGACACGAAGATAGTATTTAAATTTTTTCTGGAAATTCATTTGCCAAGTTCAATAAGGTTTTAAATATTATAAATTTATCAGTAAGGCTACAAGTACGGCAAGTAAAACATGCTCTATCAGGAAAACAATTATCCAAGGAAAATCAATTCCTTTTCTAGATGATTAAGAAAATAAAATTTAACCTTCTTAGGTATTCAGTTACTAATTCGATAATCTTAACGGTCTAATTTTATTAGCAAAATTACAAGTACAATAAGTAAAGCATGCTAGTTGGTCCTAGACTACCCAGACACAAGCATGATAGTAGCTACGCATGGACTCCTGTCACCTCGTGCATACGTAGTCCCCACAAATAGTAGCACATATTTGATTAGTTCACCTATGGGGAAAATTCCCCCTCACAAGGTTAGAAAGAAGACTTACCTCGCTCCGAAGATTCATAACCGGCCTCCAAGCCCTTCCGATGACTTAAATTGATGCACAACGCCCCAAAACTATCCAAATAACGGGCAAACCAATGAAAATATACTCTAATACTTATAACAATTCAAATTATATAAATTTCCAACCCCGCTCGAAAATTTGACCAAATTGCCCTCGGGCCCACGTGCTCGGATTCTGAAATTTCTCGAAGATAAACTCTACCCATAGCCTTACTAACTCAACTACGTAATTTACTCTAATTTTCATGCTCAAATTCGTGGGCAAAATGAAAAAATACAAATTCTAGGTTTTCTTCCAAATCCCATAATTTCTACTAATCTCCATGAACAAATCTATATACGAATCTTGTATTTAACTTGCAATGAGTAGAAACAACTTACCTTGACATAGATGACGAAAATCCCCACTTGAAGCTCTCCAAAAATCGCCCAACCAAGAGAAAAATGAAGAGAAATGGCCAAATCCCGTCTTTAAAAGACATTGCCCAGCGATCCCTCGCACCTGCGGTCACTTGACCGCTTTTGCGGTTCTTCAGGTGCGGACCCGTCACCGCTTCTGCAGTCCATGGCTCCTTTCCCACTCCCGCTTCTGCGCTTAGAAATCCGCAGGTGTGGTCTCGCTTCTACAGCTGCCAACCGCATCTGCGGTCCCAGTCCTAGCCAACCACCTTCGCTTCTGCAGCACCAAGGCCGCTTCTGCGGCTCCACACCTGCGGCCAGAACCTCGCAGGTGCGGTCACACCAGACGCCAACAACCTCAGCCTTCTCAAATTTCAAATTCAATCCGTTAACCACCCAGAATCCACGCGAGGCCCTTGGGAAACCGTACAACCACACCAACCTTTTCCAAAACATAATGCGGACCTGCTCGAGGCCTCAAATCACATCAAACAACGCCAAAACAATGGATCGCATTAGAATTCAATCGTTATGAACTTTGAAATTTCAAACTTCTACATTCGATGCCGAAACCTATCAAATCACGCCCGATTGACCCCAAATTTTGTACACAAGTCACATTCAACATTACGGGCATGCTCCAACTTTCGGAATCACGTTCCGACCCCGATATCAAAATTTTCCCTTCCGGTCAGATTTCTCAAAAACCTTCAAATATCTATCTTTAGCCAAATGACTTCAAAATAACCTACGGACCTCCGAATTCACTTACAGTCGCGCTCCCAACTCCAGAATCACCATACGGAGCTATTCCCAGACTCGGAATACTAAACGGACATCAATATCACTGAAATGCACTTCAACCCAGACTTATGAAATTTCTTCTAAAATGCTGACTTCTACCATATGCGCTGAAACGCTCTCGGGTCGTCCAAAACCCGTTCCATACATACGCCCAAGTTTTAAATCATCATACAAACCTGCTGGAACCTTCAAATCCTGATTATGAGGTCGTTTACTCAAAATTCTAATCTTAGTCAATTCTTCCAACTTAAGGCTTCCGAAATGAGAATTTTACTTTCCAAATTGACTCCAAACTTCCCGAAATTCAACTCCGACCACGCCTACGAGTCATAATACTTGAAACGAAGCTACCCATGGCCTCAAACCGCCAAAAGACGTGTTAGATCTCAAAACAATCGGTCGGGTCGTTACATTCTCTCCCACTTAAACATACGTTGGTCCTCAAACGTGCCACAAACTACTCTGGAATTGCCCAAATTCATTGTTTAACACTTCGTGCACCTACCTGTGCTGCCACCACTCAGTTGAGCTCATTAGCTTGATCAAATCTGATGATATCCTCCTTTATCCATACAATAAGCTCAGAACCCAATTCCAACACCCGAAAGTCTCTGCCACGCCTGTTTCCAATATATGAACACCGTATCAACTACCACACGATGCACCAGAACATGAATGCATACCTTTGCTGAATTAGCACCATGCACCGCATAATTCATCACCTAACCACAATGACATTCCTTGAACCTTAATAGCCAAAATTCCACGAATATGATGCTCTCAATGCGCCTCAGGACACATATATATAAGTCCTACTATAACGCTTATGATACCACCACAACGTAGGAGATGTGTAGAAATTCACAACCAACTGAAAAGTTAACCAAGCATTGAATCCCTCCTCTTGACTAGAATCATCACCTCATTACTAACCGGATGATAGTATTTATCCTTTAATATACTTCACATAATCTTATCGCACTGATCCCTGATCCAATAATCTCGTCTCTCCCAGTATGAACTGCTCAGGCAACAAATCACCCCAGACATGACCAACACTATCACATGATGCCACAACGTGCCAATAGGCCACAACTCGAACACGATACACAATGAAATGACTCAAGAAGGGACCACACAACTCACGCAACTAATATGAACTTTCCTAAAAAAATAGGAAGTAAAACACAAGAAAAAATTAAATATAGGGAACCTTACTCAACATCGCACTGTTGCGGCGTGCAACCCGATCCAAATAACATACCCGTGGCGGCGTGCCACCCCGTCCACACATAAAATTTACATAAGGAGATAAGCACCGAGCTAAATTTCTCATTACCACAAAATATCAAATATCGGTCACAAGCACGCTAAGTTCACAATACCATCCTGGGGAGACTGATATAGCCATACGCTACAAAACTCAAACACAACTGAGGTGCGATATATAATCTGAATCTCAAGAGCTATCCTGCTCACATAACATCATCACTACGAGGGAACTCAACACATAGGGAATTATCGAGTCGTTTCCCAACTCACACGGCACAACAAAATATTACATGAGATGAGCCAGGACGGAACAACATTTGATGTTCTAATACCTTTCCATGAAAACCGCTATACCGAAATTAACACGACTGACTCATATGGAGCCCATAATCATATTTAAATCCATCCACAAATATCGAGTCTACCCTACTCTCACTGAACTAGGCTAATAGCTTTACCTGGGTCCATAATACACCACTTTTATCATAACACACAAGAACAACCGTCATAGCCGGGAAAAACATCCCATAATCCACAACAAAATGAACCGAGTGCCCTCTAGGCATAAATTCTCAAATAAGCAATATTACACCTCTTTATACTTGTTCCAAATCTTCAATCCGTTAAGTGAATACATGTCACACTCATACGATCTTCCCGTGGTCATGCTCCCACGTCCTTCCACACAAGGTAACAAGTCTGCACATCCATACCACCGACCACACTAACGTTGTGATATAATTCACGAACCCATAACCAGGATACAAAGCCTCTTTCACCAAACATCGATCTTCGGTGATACTGAAGACAACACCAGCTTACTCTAAACGTTCAAACCCATTTATCTTGCTCATCCGAGCTCATGACATCCTTGTCAACACCGAACCACAACCTCGATCCTTACTTCCAGTTACACACTACTACCGCACCTAACATGCCCATATGAGATAGCGGAAGAATTCCATCAGAACTCCTGAACCACTAATAGGGTGAACACTTCATCCTATAGAAACCTTTTACCTACCTCAATTCAAGAGAACCAACACAACACACGAGTGAATTCCTACAATCACAATACATGAAAATCCTTAAGTAGTAGTCTATGCCACCATAATCCTTCCGGGATCCGCCCACCCATGACAGGACATAATGCTTGAATCCTCCCAAAAAATCCATCATAGCAACCGACAAGCCTCGCACATACCGTCACAAATTACATGCATAACTTAATCATGCTGAAGGAACTGATCGCTGCCGTACATGTGCCATTTCAACCATGGCTAACCAATCTATTTTCTTCCAATTTATCCTTTACTTAACTTAGAAGTAACGATAGCCTAATCCAAAAACATTGTGAACCCAAGTCCACTCTCCTCTCGAGTGACTTTATAACATGAGACCAAGCTGTATCAAATCCCGCGGGTCATCTCATACCCTCCAATGCTGCAACGTAAGCCGAACATAACATGGAACACTCCGAGCCTCCTATCGCGATCTGCTGCAAAAAGCCAAATTCTTAACCATGCTTCGGGCTTGAAACCCTTACACACCGCATTCTTAACCCTTTGAATTCCTTGGAACCATTATTGAGAGTCATCCACTCTGGCTTGGTCCTGAATATAATCAACTCTATGGCTTCGCTGGCACCTGAACACCCATCTTGATAAAGCACCCGACTGAATCCCTTCCCTTGTAAATTACCTCTGTACTAAGCATAAATCCTGAATCTTTCCAAAGCCTAAACCTGATTCAATAAGGCCAACCCTTGCACATCTTTGTCAAATCCCATGCACAATTACTATTCTACTCATTTCCCCTTAGCTGCAATAACTTGCCAATACGCCGATAATTCGCAACCCCACGAGAAGATAATCCTGCAATCCCAACTGCAGGCGGTGAGACTCTCCCACTTAGCCTGATGTTACTCCTTGCACCACTCTGGACCCCACCGAAATTCTTTCTTCATTCCTGACATGGTCTTGCTCAAGAAACCCGTCAAATTCTTCTAAATTCTCATGTTAGCATTCCATGAATACTCTAATTCTCTAGCATCACTCACATATTCGGCCTACTACCGAATAGCCAGTGGAATTCCTAGCAGGAACTTTCCAACCACACGACCGATAACCCTCTCACAGGAGATAATCTTCCTGCCAAAATTACCAACTGACACCTTCCAACGACGCTGCACTGCACAATCTCTATGACATCAATACCCCATCCTAAACTCGTTCTCATTCACCAACTGCACCAGTCCGTTCACTCCTCATGGACATCTATACTAAGCGCTACAACATCTTCCAATTCACCGCTATACTGCATCCTTCGTCAAGTCAAGCAACCCCATTCTTCGTTGCATCCAATCATCCACCGCAATAACCAGCATTTAAATTTAAGCCTGTGGACCCAGTCACCATCCACTAAGCTTCTCAAATCACTCCAAATTTTTTCTCAAGATGGCGGGCCATCTTACCACAGAACTCATATGCTACGGTGCCACTCTCCCACTTTGGTCAAACTCACTCCTTTAAACAACTGCTCGACTTCCGCTTCTTACACCTGGCCTTCTATAAATTTAACCATTGCCTGACACTCCCCACGTGTCTTTCCTCATCGTATGCTACCCAGTTGTTGCCTCAAATAAATATCATTCTTTGTAGCACCCAAACTAGCAGACCACCACAACTTCAAAACTCTCCGTAGATCATCTTTCTCGAGCCGCCAATGCTAGAAACACTGATCCGATCACGAACCACCGCACACCGCGATCTCTAACAGTCGCTTCCCGGACAGCATTTCACAATACCGTGCCACGAAGGAAAATCTGAAGAAGATCATAACACCGGCGAACTTAACACATTCTATTTGATCAAAGACGAAGATTACCACATCGTAGATGAAGATTCCATCTCACTTGAAAATACCAAGTCTTATTACTCTATCAACCCAAACTCGAACAATTCTAGTCCAATTGCCTTTCCTCCGCCGGAAATAAAATACCGAATTCTCGGAATCATGATCTGAGTAGAACTCCTATCAAGTCATTCATTGCTCTGACGTATGGGCAAGCATCCTACCATCACATCAATACCATGCGATAACCAATCATAAGCATCATAGCAAATCTGCGCATAACCTCAACGCTCTTAGAAGTGCAGCTACCGATATGAAACAACATAATATCCTTCTGCAGAGCAACGAAAATAGCCTCAACCAACTGTGCATGGAAAAACCTCATGCACCATAACTGTAGTACCATTACAATTTCTCAAATTCTCGATTATATCAAGCGCTTCGCGAAGTGTAAGATTGAGTAAGAAGAAACGTAGGCATAAGCCTCAAAGGAATCAAACAGCACAATAAGGAATCAAGAAGTGAAGTACTCCTAACAGCCCTGTAGCCTCTCGAAGATAAGTACAGACGTCTCTGTACCGATCTGCAAGACTCTACTAGACTTGCTCATGACTCGTGAGACCTAAGGGAACCTAGTGCTCTGATACCACGTTGTCACGACCCAAAATCCATTAAGGTCGTGATGGCGCCGGACCCCACTGTCAGGCAAGCCAACACTTATTAATTTATAAAATCTTTATTTCAAATATCTCGAAGTCATTCTTTTTTTTTTCTTAAATAATAATTAGCAAACTTCCACTGAGTAAACAATAATATCTTAGCAAATTTAAATAGTGAATAAATCCCATAATTATCCCAGAACCCGGTGTTACAAGTGCATGAGCAAATATCTAAGAATTATACACGTACTAAAATACTTGTCCGGAATACAAACTGGACAAGGAATTTAAAATAAAATGCAATACATCTGAGGAAGACTCTGCCCGCTGCGGGTCATCTCCGGATGGTGCAGCTCATCTAAGTCTCCAAGTCAGCCACATCACTGCGTCAAGCAAAGCCACTAGCTATGAATGTACCTGTGCAATATAAATGCATAGCAAGTGTAGCATGAGTACGAAGACAACGTGTACTCAGTAAGTAACCCGCCTAACCTCGAAGAGGTAGTGACGAGAGGTCGAATTTGACACTTGCTAGAGGTCAATTTAATAAAATCGAGGGTGACACTAAGCATGGATATCATAGGCAATTCAATCTTCGTCATTTCAGTTGACAATTTACAATTTCCAGGCCAGTAATCAGGTAAAATTCACAGCAAGTACACAGTAAATATCATGAGCAAGCAATGCCGAGGGTCGAACGACGCGAACCAACGATAATAAAATGTGCACTGCCGAAGGGTCGAACGGCTCGAACCATATATGCATCTATTAGCCCGCTCGCGAATCGATCATGCAGTGCGGTCATATATAATAATAGAGTTACCTTGCTCGCAAATCATACATGCGACTCAGGTACTCATAGATACACACATTAAATTCACATTTTATCAGGAAAACAATTACTTAAGGAAGTGATAAAATTCTCTTTTTAATGGAATCGAAGATAGTATTTAAATCTTATCTGGAAATTCATTTGCTATGTTCGATAAGGTTTTAAATATTATACATTTATCAGTAAGGCTACAAGCACGACAAGTAAAACATGTTCTATCAGGAAAACAATTAACCAAAGAAAATCAATTCCCTTTCTAGATGATTAAGAAAATAAACTTTAACCTTCTTAGGTATTCAATCACTAATTCGATAATCTTAACGGTCTAATCTTATTAGCAAAATTAAAAGTACAACAAGTAAAGCATACTAGTGGGTCCTAGACTACCCCGACACAAGTATGATAGTAGCTACGCACAGAATCCCGTCATCTCGTGCGTATATAGCTCCCAAAAATAGTAGCACATATTCGATTAGTTCACCTATGGGGACAATTCCCCCTCACAAGGTTAGAAAGGAGACTTACCTCGCTCCGAAGATTCATAACCGGCCTCCAAGCCCTTCCGATGACTCAAATTGATGCACAATGCCCCAAAACTATTCAAATAACGGGCAAACCAATGAAAATATACTCTAATACTTATAACAATTCAAATTATATAAATTTCCAACTCCGCTCGAAAAATTGACCAAATTGCCCTCAGGCCCACGTGCTCGGATTCCGAAATTTCTCGAAGATAAACTCTACCCATAGCCTTACTAACTCAAATATGTAATTTACTCTAATTTTCATCCTCAAATCACATCAAAAAACTCTAGAACAATGGATCGCATCACAATACAATCTTTATGAACTTTGAAATCTCAAACTTCTACATTTGATGCCGAAACCTATCAAATAATGTCCGATTGATCCCAATATTTGCACACAAGTCACATAAAACATTACGGACCTGCTCCTACGGAATCGCATTCCGACCCCGATATCAAAATTTTCCCTTCCGGTCAGATTTCTCAAAAACCTTCAAATTTCTATCTTTAGCCAAATGACTTCAAAATAACCTACAGACCTCCGAATTCACTTCTGATTGTGCTCCCAACTCCATAATTACCATATGGAGCTATTCCCAGACTCGGAATTCGAAACGAACATCAATATCACTAAAATTCACATCAACCCAGACTTATGAAATTTCTTCTAAAATGCTGACTTCTACCATATGCGCTGAAACACTCCCGGGTCGTCCAAAGTCCGTTTCGGACATACGCCCAAGTCCGAAATCATCATACGAACTTGCTGGAACCTTCAAATACTTATTCGGAGGTCGTTTACTAAAAAAATTAATCTTAGTCAATTCTTCCAACTTAAGGCTTCCGAAATGAGAACTTTTTATTCCAAATTGACTCCGAACTTCTCAAAATTCAATTTCGGCCACACCTACGAGTCATAATACCTGAAATAAAGCTGCTCATGACCTCAAACCTCCAAATGACACGTTAGATCTCAAAACGACCGATCAGGTCGTTACATGACCATGAAAACTATTACATCTGATAATGCAATAGAACTTTTAAAAGAAGTTACTGATGATAAAGTTCATGTAAAAATTATAAATTTGGCTGCAAGTTCAAGTTCTATTTGTTTAAGATCTTTTGAAAAACAAAAGAACGAATTTAAATATTCCGCACCTTATTCTTTGTCAGAAATTAATAACCGGCTTAATAATAAAAATACACCAACCAGAGATGCTTCTTTTGACGATTTAAAAGTCGAAATTGAAAATTTGAAAAGAGAAATTAAGTCTCTTAAACAAAATCAAATGATTTGTGATCACATGATTACTCAGATAGAGAAAAATAATTCCCTAGCTGAGTTATCTAATGACAAAAGTAAAGGTATTTCTGAAAATGACGATAGTGAAAAACCTATTGATTTTAAACCGAAACATGATAGTTTTTTATGAATGATGCAAATTGTTACTGCTCATAAATTGTATATTACATGTACTATTTTAATTGATAATAATTTTTCCATAACTGACATTGTTATGATTGATAGTGGAGCTGATGTGAGCTGCATTCAAGAAGGGTTAGTACCTACTAAATATTTTCAAAAAACCACTCATATGGTTAAATATGCTTCTGGTCATGCTTTACATATAAAGTATAAATTACCTATACACGTATTTATCAAAATAAAGTCTTCATTCCTCACTTCTTTTTCTTGGTAAAAAACCAGTTATACCCCCTAATTATACTTGGAATGCCTTTTATTAATGTTATTTATCCTTTTACTAGCATAGACTCTAAATGTTTTACAGCTACTTATAAGGATAAAAAAATAAGTTATTCTTTTATTACAGATCCCGTAACCAGAGATATTATGTAACGACCCGACCGGTCATTTTGCATTATCGGACTCTGTTCCCCTAAATGAAACTTTCCATAGCGGATTTTTATGATTTATGACTTGCGGAGACTGGTGGTTCGGGGTTCGGAGGTGTTTATAGTGCTATAGGAACAATTGGTTCCTTAAGGTTGGCATTTAAGGCCAAGTTTGACTTTGGTCAACATTTTGGGTAAACGACCTCGGAATCGAGTTTCGTCAGTTTCGGTAGCTTTGCGTGATGATTTTGGACCTGAGCGTATGTTCGGAGTGGGTTTCTAATGACCAGGGGGAATTTCGGCGCCTAATATTGAAATTAGAAGTTCCTTAAGTTCCTATTTTGGTTTGGGATGTGTTTTGGTGTTATTAAGGTCTGAACGGAATTTCGAGATCGGGAATAGTTCATTTATGTTAATTATGACTTGTCTGAAAAATTTGGTATAATTCCGAGTTGTATAGGTCGGTTCGGCGCGTTGTTAGCGAAGTTTAGAAAACTTTAAGTTCCTAAGTTTGGTTCTTGGGGTTTGGAGGTGTGATTTTGAGTTTTAGCGTTGTTTTGGGTGTTCCAAAGGCTCTAGCGAGTCTGTATTATGATTTGGGACTCATTGGTATATTTGGACTAGGGCTCGGGTGGGCCTAGGTGCCTCCCGAGCACCTAACGGAGCTAAAAACCGGCTAAAATAACTGTTGGTGCACCTGTTCTGGTGTGACCGCAGGTGCGGTTGCCCAGTCGCAGGTGCAGGACCGCTCCTGGGGTCCCTAGCATCATAGGTGCGACCCCTAGTGGTCTGGCCAATTCTCGCAGGTGCTGACAAAGTTCCGCATGAGCGGAGCCGCAGGTGCGGGCCCAGGCTCCCCAGTTCATTTTCGCAGGTGCGAGATTTTTCTCGCAGATGCGAGACCGCATGTATGGTCCTCGAGCCGCAGGTGCTAAAACACTATCCAGACAGTGTGTTTTTATACACGGGTCATAACACATTTTTCTCATTTTCTTCTTCTTCCTTGGGGCGATTGCCACCATTCTTGAGGGGCTATTGACCTCGAGTCGCAGGTATGATTCGCGATCGAGGGGAGCTTTATGGTAATTATATATAAATGTGTCATCACCTGAGTCGCAGGTATCATTCGCGAGCGGGGGAAGTTTTACATCCATTCTGTGTCTAGATATTTCCTTATGACCCCGGCCGGTTGTCTTACCCTTGTGTGCGCTTGGGCTATTGGGTACTGTTTTCCATTGGTATTGATTTGACCGATATTTGGGGGAAAGAGGAAAGTGTACATTGTTGCTTGTTTTCAGTAGTTTCCTGGTTTTCCGTATTTGATAGGTATCTGCTGCTTACTGTCTCACATGTCTACTGCATTTCGTATATCCTGTTTTACATTATTACTATTGGACCTTAGTGAGTGTCATGTCGACCTCTCGTCACTACCTCTTTGAGGTTAGGCGGGATACTCACTGGGTGCATATATATTTATGTACTCATGCTGCACTTTTGTACTTATTTGTACAGGTTCTGAGGCTGGTGTTTCTGGTTATCTGACCGGAGCTTGACTTATCTTCTGGACCGGACTCCATGTTCAGCTGTACCCTCCCCCCCGGGACGTTTCTCAGCTGTGCTATGGAGTTATTTTTTTATTTTATTTCTGTCTAACTCTCAGACAACAGTACAATTTTGTATCATCTTTTGTATATTCTACTAGTTCGCATGTTGACTTGTGACACTAGTTCCTGGCACGCACATAGTAGATTCTTATTTTGGGACTATATATATATGGGATCACTCATTTTGGCTGTACGTATTTAAATTGGGAAATGTTTCCGCTTTTATTTAAATGAGCTAAGTTTAAAACTTTGGGAAATGTGAGGGATGTGTATGTTAATACGGAAAATCTCACTAGTAAATAACTGTTGGCTTGCCTGACTCCGGTGTTGGGTGCCATCACAACCCATGTGGAATTTTGGGTCATGACATATTAATGCTTTAATTTATATGAAGTAAAGACATATTGATTCTTTGCAACTAGAATTATTTAGTATAAATATATTCGATACTTTAAAATTTGCTAGAGTACAGGAAAAACTTAAATTGATTTCTAGACAAATGGCTATTGATATTTGTGCTGATCATCCTGGAGCTTTTTGGAATCGAAAAAAGCATATTGTCACTATTCCATATGAAGATAATTTTTCTGAAGATGATATCCCTAATAAGTCTCGACCTTGTCAGATGAACGCTGAATTAGTAGAATTTTGCAAAAAAAAAATTGATAATTTGTTACAAAAAGGTTTGATAAAACCTTCAAAATATCCCTGGACTTGTATCGCTTTTTATGTAAATAATGCTGCAAAAAAAGAACGTGGCGTTCCTAGATTAGTTATAAATTATAAGCACTTAAATAAATATTTAAAATGGATTAGGTATCATATCCCTAAAAAAATAGATTTGTTATGAAGATTATATGTGTGATGACCCAAAAGATCATCTTGTGTAATTTAGCAGAAACTGTGTTCCGAGGCCCCGAAAGCCTCCGTTTATCTCACCTCGATGTGCGTGCACAGCCCGAGCACGTAGCTGGGAAGTTTTTATGTGGAAATGTGTTGAACTGTTGAATTTATGATAATTAATGGAATAAAGTTGACTTTGGTTGACATTTTTGATAAACGGACCCGAACCTGCGAGTCCCGGAGGGTTCGTAGGAAAATATGGGACCTGGGCATACGCTCGGAATCGAATTTCGAGGTCCCAAGCCCGAGAAATGAATTTTTAAAGAAAATTATTTTCTGAAAATAAGAAAGACTTTTGAAAATGAACTTTGATGTGAAATCTGTGTTACCGGGCCCGTATTACGGTTCCGGAGTCCGGAACAGATTTAATATATGTTGTGTGAGTTATCTTTGAAATTTGGTGTCATTCTGAGTTGTATAGGTCAGTTCGGCACGTTATTAGCGAAGTCTAGAAAACATAAAGTTCCTAAGTTTGGTTTTGGGGGTTTGGGGGTGTGATTTTGAGTTTTAGCGTTGTCTTGGGTATTCCAAAGGCTCGAGCGAGTCCGTATTATTATTTGGGGCTCGTTGGTATATTTGGACTAGGGCTCGGGTGGGCCTAGGTGCCTTCCGGGCACCTAACGGGGCTAAAAACCAGCAAAACATAGATGTTGGTGCACCTGCTCTGCTATGACCGCAGGTGCGGTTACCCAGTCACAGGTGCAGAACCGCTCATGCGGTCCCCAGCATCGCAGGTGCGATCACCCAATTGCCTGGCCAATTATTGAAGGTGTTCTGGGGCACATTGTCAGGTATTGTCCCCGAGCTTCTAGTGGTCCTCAATATCAGGGTTCCCGTACCATTGTTCCCGCATCAGGCGCACCCCCACCCCCTCAGCCAGCTAGGGGTGGCGTTCGGGGTGCCAGAGGTAGAGGTCAGACTCATATAGGTGGAGGACATGCCACGAGAGGTAGAGGTCAGGACGTAGTAGGTCGACCCAGAGATGATTAGATTGGAGGGCCTCAGCCTCGGTGCTATGCTTTTCCTGCCAGGCCTGATGCCGAGGCTTCTGATGCAGTTATTACAGGTATGGTTTTAGTTTGCAGCCGAGAGGCTACGGTGTTATTTTATCCGGGTTCTACATTCTCCTATGTGTATTCATATTTTTCCCCTTATTTGAGTATGCCCCGTGATTCCTTGAGTACTATTGTGCATGTTTCTACAACGGTGGGTGATTCTATAGTGGTAGATCAAGTCTACCGTGCTTGCTTAGTAGTCATGGGTGGTCTGGAGACTCAGGTTGATATTTTTCTTCTGGATATGGTTGACTTCAATGTTATATTTGGATGGATTGGTTATCCCCCTTTTATGCTATTCTGGGCTATCATGCCAAGACAGTGACCTTGGCTTTGCCAGGGGTGCCTCGTTTGGAGTGGAAGGGAACTCCTAGTCATTCTTCTGGTAGAGTTATTTCTTATATTAAGGCTCAGCGCATGGTCGGGAAAAGTTGTTTGGCTTATCTGGCCTATGTTCGTGATTCTAGCGCCGAGGTTCCTTCCCTGGAGTCGGTGCCCGTCGTTCGTGAGTTTCCAGAGGTTTTCCCTGCTGACCTGCCAGGTATGCCACCCGACAGGGATATTGACTTTTGTAGTGAGTTAACTCAAGGCACCCAGCCTATTTCTAATCCGCCGTATCGTATGGCCCCGTCAGAGTTGAATGAGTTGAAAGATCAGTTGCAGGATTTGTTGGATAAAGGCTTCATTAGACCTAGTTTCTCTCCTTGGGGTGCTCAAGTATTGTTTGTCAAGAAGAAAGATGGCTCGATGAGGATGTCTATTGACTACCGGCAGTTGAATAAGGTTACTATTAAGAACAAGTATCCTTTGCCGAGGATTGATGATTTATTCGACCAGCTTCAGGGTGCTTCAGTGTTTTCCAAGATTGACTTGAGATCTGGTTACCATCAGCTGAGGATTAGGGCGTCTGATGTCCCTAAGACAACTTTTCGCACTCGTTATGGGCATTATGAGTTCTTAGTGATGTCACTTGGGCTGACGAATGCCCCGCTGCTCTTATAGAGTTGATCCACCGAGTGTTCACGCCTTATTTTGACTCATTTGTGATTATTTTCATTGATGATATATTGATATACTCTCGCAGCCTAGAGGAGCATGAGCGGCACCTTAGAATCGTTCTCTAGACTCTGAGGGATAGTCAGTTATATGCCAAATTCTCCAAGTGTGAGTTTTGGTTGAGTTTTGTTGCATTTCTAGTCCATGTGGTATCATTAGAAGGTATTCAGGTGGATCCCAAGAAGATTTCAGCAGTTAGAGATTGGCCTAGACCCACCTCAGCTACAGAGATCCGGAGTTTCTTGGGCTTAGCAGGTTATTATCGTCGGTTTGTGGAGGGCTTTTCATCCATTGCAGCCCCGATGACCAGGTTGACTCAGAAGAGTGCCCAGTTTAGGTGGTCTGATGAGTGCGAGGCGAGCTTTCAGAAGCTCAAGACAGCCTTGACCACGGCACCAGTGTTGGTTTTGCCCACAGGTTCAGGATCGTATACCGTGTATTGTGATGCTTCACGGGTTGGGCTTGGTGCAGTGTTGATGCAGGATGGCAAGATTATAGCCTATGCTTCTCATCAGTTGAAGGTCCATGAGAATATCTATCCAGTTCATGACTTGGAGTTAGCAATTATTGTGCATGCATTGAAGATTTGGAGGCATTACTTGTATGGTGTGCTATGTGAGGTGTTCGCGGATCATAAGAGCTTACAGTATTTGTTTAAACAGAAGGAGTTGAACATGAGACAGAGGAGATGGCTAGAGTTGCTGAAGGATTATGATATTACCATTCTTTATCATCCGGGGAAGGCCAATGTGGTGGATGACGCTTTGAGCCGGAAGTCAGCTAGTATGGGTAGTCTTGCCTATTTATCAGTTGGAGAGCAACCTCTTGCTTTGGATGTTCAGGCGTTAGCCAACCGATTTGTGAGATTGGAGGTTTCTGAGACTAGCAGTGTTTTGGTCCATACCGTGACCCGTTCTTCATTGTATGACCGTATTCGGGCCAGGCAGTATGATGATCGCCACTTATGCGTTGTTAGAGATAGAGTCAGGCACGGAGATGCCAAGCAGGTTACGGTTGATGTTGAAGGAGTATTGAGGATGCATGGTAATATTTGTGTATCCGATGTCGATGGCATTCGTGAGTTGATACTACAAGAGGTCCACAGTTCCCGATATTCCATTCATCCAGGCGCCGCAAAGATTTACCAGGACTTGCGGCAGCATTATTGGTGGCGTAGAATGAAGAAGGATATTGTAGCTTATGTAGCTCGATGCTTGAACTGTAAGCAGGTTAAGTACGAGCACCAGAGGCCTAGTGGTTTGATGCAGTAGATTCAACTTCCCGAGTGGAAGTGGGAGCATATCACCATGGACTTTGTAGTTGGACTCCCACGTACTCAGAGGATGTTTGATGCAGTATGGGTCATGGTGGATAGGCTGACCAAGTCAGCGCACTTCATTCCAGTATCGGTTTCGTATTCAGTAGAGAAGTTGGCAAGGATCTATATGAGAGAGATTGTTAGACTGCATGGTGTGCCCATATCCATTATATCAGACCGAGGTACTCAGTTTACCTCTCATTTCTGGAGAGTATTTCAGCGAGAGTTGGGCACCCTGATTGATTTGAGCACCGCATTTCATCCTCAGACGGACGGGCAGTCCGAGCGTACTATTCATATTTTAGAGGATATGTTGCGAGCTTGTGTTAGGGACTTTGGTGGTTCATGGGACCAGTTCTTGCCTTTAGCTGAGTTTACCTACAACAACAACTATCAGTCGAGCATTCAGATGGCTCCGTACGAGGCGTTGTATGGTAGACGGTCTCGCTCTCCAATCGGATGGTTTGAGCCGAGAGAGGCTAGATTTTTAGGCTCCGAGTTAGTCCAGGATGACTTGGACAAGGTGAAGATCATTCAGGATAGACTTCGTACAGCTCAATCCAGGCAAAAGAACTATGCGAATCGCAGAGTTCGAGATTTGGCATTTATGATAGGCGATCGGGTATTTCTTCGGGTGTCGCCCATGAATGGCGTGATGAGATTCGGAAAGAAGGGAAAGTTGAGCCCTAGGTACATTGGTCCATTTGAGATTCTGGACAACGTAGGGGAGGTGGCCTACAGACTTGCCTTCCCACCTAGTTTGTCAGTCGTGCATCTAGTAATTCAAGTGCCTATGCTCCGGAGGTATATTGCGGACCCATCTCATGTACTTGACTTCAGTGGTGTCCAGTTGGACAAGGACCTGTCTTATGAGGAGGAGCCGGTAGCCATATTAGATCGGCAGGTGCGACAGTTGAGATTGAAGAGTTATCCTTCGGTTCGTGTTCAGTGGAGAGGTCAGCCTGTTGAGGCAGCTACTTGGGAGTCCGAGCCCAATATGCGGAGCCGTTATCCCCATTTTTTTCCCGATTCAGCTACTTTTCTATGTCCGTTCAAGGACGAACAATTGTTTTAGAGGTGGATATTGTGATGACCCAAAAGGTCATCTTTTGTAATTCAGCAGAAACTGTGTTCCGAGGCCTCGAAAGCCTCCGTTAATCTCACCTCGATGCGCGTGCACAAAAAAATGGATTAGGTATCATATCCCTAACAAAATGGATTTGTCATCAAGATTATATGTGTGATGACCCAAAAGATCATCTTGTGTAATTTAGCAGAAACTGTGTTCCGAGGCCCCGAAAGCCTCCGTTTTATCTCACCTCGATGTGCGTGCATAGCCCGAGCACGTAGCTGGGAAGTTTTTATGTGGAAATGTGTTGAACTGTTGAATTTATGATAATTAATGGAATAAAGTTGACTTTGGTCAAAATTATTGGTAAACGGACCCGGAACCGCGATTTGACGGTCCCGGAAGGTCCGTAGGAAAATTGGGACCTGGGCGTATGCCCGGAATCGAAGAGGTCCCAAGCCCGAGAAATAAATTTTTAAAGAAAATTATTTTCTTAAAATAAGAAAGACTTTTGAAAATGAACTTTGATGTGAAATCTGTGTTACCGGGCCCGTATTATGGTTCCGGAGTCCGGAACAGATTTAATATATATTGTGTGAGTTATCTGTGAAATTTGGTGTCATTCTAAGTTGTATAGGTCAGTTCGGCACGTTGTTAGCGAAGTCTAGAAAACTTAAAGTTCCTAAGTTTGGTTCTTGGGGTTTGGGGTGTGATTTTTAGTTTTAGAGTTGTTTTGGGTGTTCCAAAGGCTCGAGCAAGTCCGTATTATGATTTGGGACTCGTTGGTATATTTGGACTAGGGCTCGGGTGGGCCTAGGTGCCTTCCGGGCACCCAACGGGGCTAAAAACCAGCAAAAAATAGCTGTTGGAGCACCTGTTCTGGTGTGACCGCAGGTGCGGTTGTCCAGTCGCAGGTGCTGGACCGCTCATGCGGTTCCCAGCATCGCAGGTGCGATCACCCAATTGCCTGGACAATTATTGCAGGTGCGGAATATATTCCGCAGGAGCGGAGCCGCAGGTGCGGTCTCCACTCCGCAGGTGCGGGTCCAGGCTCCTCAGCCCATTTCCGTAGGTGAGAGATTTGTCTCGCAGGTGCGGTCCTCGAGCCGCAGGTGCGAAAACACTGTCCAGGCAGTGTATTTTTATACTCGGGTTTTAAACCCGTTTTCTCACTTTCCTTCTTCTTCCTTGGGAGATTTTCCTCCATTGTTAAGGGCTAACGACCTGGTTTTCTAAGGTAAGTGAACTCTACTCAAAAATTGGCTTCATGCATGGATTTCTAGCTTAATTAACTAGATAAATTAGTGCAAAAATCAAGAATTTGGGTAGTAACCTAGAATGTGTGATAATTCGAGAAATTTTTTTGTGAATTGGCTATGAAATCAAGTAAGAATCGTATATTAATGATCCTTAGGCTTTGGGTGAGTGTTCCCTTCGAGAATTATTGGAATCCGAGCGAGCGGGCCCGGGGTCGAATTTTGGTATTTTTGGAAGAATGCTAGGAAATGGATAATTAGGCTATGGGATAGATTAATTGAGTCATTACTGATATACGTAAGTTAATTATGTCTAGATATTGTTGTTCCTGAGTTGAATTCAAAAGGAAAGGCGGTGTTAGAGGCTTGATTGCTATTTTTGGACCCGAGGTAAGTGTCTTGCCTAACTTTGGTGAGGGAATAGGTATCGCATGCTATGTGCTAAGTGTTTATCATGACTAATGCATAGGTGAGATGACGAGTACCTATGCATTGTGTGTCAAGCATGCCCGTGAGTCCATTTTTGATGAAATTCTTGTCCTTAATTCCATATCCATTGTATTATGAATTTATCTCTACTTGGAAGTTAATTGTTGTTGAAACTCCTCATTGATGAACTTGTGATGTAATGTTCCTACTGAGGACCCAATTGTAAAGGATATACTTGAAAAAGTTAGTTATAGCTGAGACCCTTGCCGGGCAATTTGTTATGATAATGACTGATATTTTTCCCTTGCCGGGTGATCATGATTTATGATTCCACTATGCTTCATTCCTTGCTATTTTGATAATTGTCATTGCATTGGTAAGGAAGAGTGAAAAGCACGAAGGGTGATGTCGTGCCATGATTTACATTGATTACATCATACATTGCATAGTGAGGAAGAGAGTAAAAGCACGAAGGGTGATGTCGTGCCATGATTTACATTGATTACATCGTACGTTGCATTGTGAGGAAGAGAGTAAAATCACGAAGGGTGATGTCATTCCATGATTTACATTGATTACATAATACATTGCACAGTGAGGAAGAGAGTAAAAAAATCACGAAGGGTGATGCCGTGCCATGATTTATATTTAAAAGAACGAAGGTTGATGTCGTGCCATGATTACATTGCCATACATGATACATTGCATCGTGAGGAAGAGAGTAAAAGCACGAAGGGTGATGCCGTGCCATTCATTAAATTTCTGGCATTATATTTGTTTTATTAGCATATTTTTGATAAATTGTCTTCTTGTCTGTTCCTATGTGCTTAATTAACTGCTCTATCTCGCCTGTTACCCCATTGTCTGCTCCCATATTTCCCTACGTAATTGTTTATCTCTTGCTTTGTTGTTCCACGATATATGTTGTAGAATAGGATAGGTTAACGTTTGTTGTCAAGTCTAGCCTCGTCACTAATTCGGCCGAGGTTAGGCTCGGCACTTACTCAGTACATGGGGTCGGTTTTACTGATGCTACACTGCACATCTTATTGTTTTGCAGATCCCGCACTCGGACTCAGTGGACAGCGTTGAGGGAGTATCCTCCAGTCCACCTTAGAGGCTTCAAGGTATAACCGCTGGCGTTCGTGGGCCTTGGAGTCTCTCCTATCCCTAGTTCTTCATTTCTGTCTTGTTTTTCCTCTAGTTTTCAGAGACAGTCATGTATTTCCTTTCAGACTTTGTATTTAGCACTCCTATAGACAGTTCGTGAGTTTGTGACTCCAGGTTTTGGGAAATTATTGTGACGTTGTATTATGTTGTCTTTACATAGCTTTGAAACTTTATCTATTTCCGCTGTTAAGTTGTGAACTGCTTTTAGCTTATTCTGTTAATTCGATGTTATCATATTAGTTTACTGAACACGTTGACTTGTCTAGCGGGTTTAACGTTAGACGTCATCACGTCCCGAAGGTGGGATTTCGGGGCGTGACAATGTGATGCCAATATATTTTCAAAGTTTGATTTAAAATCTGGTTATTGGCAGATTCAAATATTTAAAGAGCATACTTATATAACTTCTTTTAATGTTCCATTCGGCCAATATGAATGGAATGTTATGCCTTTTGGTTTGAAAAATGCCCCTTCTGAATTTCAGAAAATAATGAATGATATTTTTAATCCATATTTAGATTTTTTTTTCATTATTTATATTAATGACATATTAGTATTTTCTAAAACATTTGAAATGAATATTAAGCATTCTGAAATTTTTAAAAAGATTGTTATACAAAATAGTTTAGTTATTTCCAAACCAAACATGAGTTTATTTCAAACAGATGTTCGATTTTTAGGACATAATATTTGTCAAGGAAAACTTACTCCTATTCAAAGACCGATTGTTTGCATCAAAATTTCCTGATGTTATTACTGAAAGAACTCAACTACAAGGATTTTTGGGAAGTTTAAATTACATATCCCCATTCTATAAAAATTTATCTCGTGAATTGGCCCCTTTATACGACAGGCTAAAATAGGATTATAAAAAACCTTCGAATGATAGTCATACTACTTTGGTTAAAAATATTAAACAGTGTTAAATCTTTACCTTGTTTAACCTTTGCTAATCCAGCATGGCAAAAGGTTATTGAGACAGATGCGTCTAATATTGGCTATGGTGGGATTTTAAAACAAGTTAATCCCAACAATAATTGTGAATATTTGATAAGATTTCACTGGGGAAAATGGACTGATGCCCAGAAAAAATATGCTACTGTGGCTCATGAAATGTTGACTATTGTTAAATGTGTTTTAAAATTCCAGGATGATTTATACAATCAAAAGTTTTTAATGATTAATATTTGCAAGATGGAAGGCTCAATTAGCCCCTTTTGATTTCGAAATTCAGTATAAAAAGGGAATTGATAACTCTCTTCCTGATTTCTTATCCCGTGAATACTTAAATTAATCATGAATTTCTATAAAACTTTTCTAGATGAAAAAACGTTTCACTATTTTAAAAGTGTTTAAGTTATATAGAGATTTACAAAGTCTTATAATTGAAAAATTATTGACAATATTGTCGAAAAAGAACTTTCTATTCATGATTATTCTGAAGAAATTAGAGATGATATGCAAGACTATTATTTATCCGACTAAAATAAATTATTATATTTGCAGCATGGATCCTCCATGGGCCAGAGGTAGAGGCAAAGGCAGAGGGGGAAGATCATCCCCAGGAAAATCATATTCTCAAGGATCGTCATATGGATCCTCATCTAACTCCTCAGTGATACAAAATGGGAAAAAAGAGTTTAATTAATGAGAAGATATTTGTCATGACCCAAATTCCCAACCTTAGGGATCGTGATGACGCCTAACATCATACTCGCTAGGCAAACCAATGTTAGAGTTCGATTACAACTTTGCATTGATTATTCATTTAGACATAAAATAAACTGAATTTAAGGGTTATCGATGAATAATTCCAAAGATGAAATAATAAACAATTAAATAAACCGAACCACGAACTAATTAGAAGTAAATTGAAGAACTTGAAGTTTATAAGATTGAATCAATTGGTTTTAGGGTGTGATTCTTAGTTTTAATGTTGTTTAAGGTGTTCCGAAATTTAGAGCAAGTCCATTTTATCATTCCAAACTTGTCAGTATGTTCGGGCGGGGCCCCGAGCATCAATCGGACGAGGCTCGAGCTTAGTTGAGAAAGTGTGAAGGAGCTGATGCTCTAGGCTTCTGTCAAAACCACCCCTGCGATTGGCCAGCCACAGGTGCGAGATCGTAGAAGCGACTCATCAATCGCAATGCGGCACAAGGGGAAGAGCCCAGGTTCCACAGATGCGGCTCCTCTTTTGCAGAAGCGGTCCCCAGATTGCAGATGTGGCCCCAGCTAGCCTGACCTAATTCTGCATAAGCGGACTATCCCTTGCATAAGCGAGACCGCATATGAGGTCCCCTAACTGCAGGTGCGAAAATCGCTGAAGGCAGTGCCTTCATTTAATACGGGAAATGTGTCATTTTTTACACATTTAATTCATTTCTTAGGTGATTTGGGAGCTTCCAAAGGGGGGATTTTGTCCAAGAATTGTGAGGTAAGTTATTTCTACATAATGTTAGGTTAATACATAGATTAGGGGTAGATTACCCCATAGAAATTAGTGAAAATATTGGGTTTAGAGTAAAACCTAGAGTTTTGATAAAAATAGGATTTAACCACGAGATTTGCTATGGACTCTAGTAAAAATCATATATTATTGATTCTAAGGTTATGAGTAGCAACTTCCCTTCAGAATTTCCGGAATCCGAGCATGTGGGCCTGGGGTGAATTTTAGGAACCTTGCCTTTGAGGTTGGATAATCACTTTAATAGCTAGAATATGAACTTTTAAGCCTGTAATGATTGGTTTTTACCCTATTTGAATATTTTCGGATTGTGCGGCTTCGGTTTGATGGTTTGAGAGCATTCTTGAGTTGGAAGTAGGCTCAAATCGAGGTAAGTCTCCTTTCTAACCTTATAAGAGGGAAATCTCCCCATAGGTGAACTTATATGATNGGGGGGGGGGGGGGGGCGACTACGTACGCGTGAGGTGATGAGGGTCCGTACGTGGTGACTATCCTTGTTATGTCCAGGTAGTTTAGGTTTACACTATGCTTTGTGAATACTGTTTATTTATTTCATGCGCTAATTGTATGGGGTGGAATTTATTTCAAGATCTTAAGAAGTTGAAAGTTGAAAGTAAATTATTATTCCAAAAAAAGAAATTGAGGAAAAATATATTATGTTTATGTGTGACCGCTTCGCAATTATATTTCGCGATTGGAGTGATTCCTTCCAATACTCTCATGGGAGCGGGTCGTTCGCCTCGGCAGGTTAATGGATGCATATATGATTCGCGTCGTTCGACCCTTTGGCAGTGCACATTTACTATTTTGTTGGACCAGGCCGTATGTCCTTGGCACTATATGCGCATGCTATCTGCTTGGCACTTTCCCGTGATTTTTAGACTATTTAAATGCCCTAGGATATAAATTTTCAACCAGAATGAAAGAAATTGAAACATGAATGCCATTGTGGAAATAATTATCATTTCTTGTCATTATTTGCCATTTATCCTTGATATTCATGCTTAGCCTTATATTTAAATAAATTGTTTGGTCGTAGTAAGTGTCAAGTCGACCCCTTGTCACTACTTCTTCAAGATTAGACTGGATACTTACTGGGTATATAATGTTTATGTACTCATGCTATGCTTCTTTACTTAATCGTACAGGTTCTGAGGCAGGTGAATCTGGTTACCAGTCCGGAGCGCGTTCTTGATATAGAGGCAGAGATTCCACGGTGAGCTACTTATCCTAATGTCGTTCAGTAGCGCGTTGGAGTCTTTTCTTTTGCTTATTCTGTCTATTCTACTTCAGACAGTAGAGTAGATATATTCTTTTGCTTATTCTAATAGATACTCATATACTTGTGACACTAGTTCTAAGCACACACATTGGTGGATTATTCTTTTGGCATGTACTTATTTAAATTTGACTTCTTTTGATCCTTGCAATCTAATTTGCCTTGTCATTTGCCAATTTCAAATGCTTAGTGATTTAAGTTAAGATATTGTCGGATAGGTTGTTAGTAAAATAAATGGAACTAACTAGATGAATTGTGTTGGCTTGCCTAACATCGGTGTTGTCACGACCCCAGTTCGCCCTCCGTGAACATGTCATGATGGCACCTAGTCACTATAAGTAGGTAAGCCTAACAATGCGGAAATCAACATAACTTGCGGAATAATTAATTAGAACTTAACAACTAAAAGGAAGACTGCATATAAATGCCACTCGGCATATACAACTCAATAATGCGGAAGTCTACAATATCACCCCAAAACCCGGAAACTCATGGGAAAACACAGGCTAACAGAAATGTGATACACTGCTCTAACTCCGGAATGTCTAAACAACTGTAAGGAAGGAAAAACTTTCCACTAAAGCTGGAATAAGATAGATACTCCTGGTCTGTGGATGCGGCAGATGTACCTCGAAGTCTCTGCTAGATCTCTCCACCTCGGGGATAGTGCGTCTGGGTGGAGGTACCTGGATCTCAACATGAAAAACATACGCAGAAGGGGCATGAGTACACCACAACGGTACTCAGTAAGTGCCAAGCCTAACCTCGGTCGGGTAGTGACGCAGAAGTTCAGGGGCCTACTGAGATTAAACAATATAATAGGAATTTACAGCATGAAAACATGCAGAAATAATGAGTACAGCAGTAATATAAGACAGGTTAAACAAGGCAATAACAAAAACACAAAGAACGTAGTAAACATGGAATATGTACAGCTCAATAATAATGGTAACAATGAGGATCTCCCAGGATACCGTCCTGTAATCCTTTTCTCAACTGTCCAGTGGATCTCCCGGAATACCGTCCCGTAGTCCATCACATGTGTATATCTGAAGGATCTCCCGGGATACCGTCCCGTAGTCATCATATGTGTATATCCGAAGGATCTCCCGGGATACCATCCAGTAGTCCATCATATGTGTATATCCGAAGGATCTCCCGGGATACCGTCCCGTAGTCCATCATATGTGTATATCCGAAGGATCTCCTGGGATACCGTCCCGTAGTCCATCATATATGCAGGGGGGTCTATCGGGAATAGAACCCGCAGTCCCAAAGTAAATATGCAGGGGGATCTATCGGGAATCTAACCCGTAGTCCCAAAGTAAACAAACAAGGGGGGGAGCTACTGGAATCCTACATCCGTAGTCCCAATGTAAACATGCAGCCACAACAAGAAGATATTCATAAATAGAGTGCAAAAATACAAGGCAATAAGTAGTTCTAGCCTAACATGCTTCACGTAGTACAATCAAAGTAACTTAAGCAAATACGCAATTTAGTTCAACTAGACATGCTTTTCTAAACTAACATAGGCTATAATTGCAAGTAGAATAAAGAAGGTAAGAATGAAACTCAGTCTAAATATTTAAAGTAAAACCGAATTTTCAGCAATTAGCACAAGTAGGTGCTCGTCACCTCACGTACAAGGCATTCAATTACCAAATATCACATCCTACGGGGAAAGGTCCCCCACACAAAGTTAGACAAGCCACATACCTCGAACTGGCTCAAAATCAACTAGAAACCACACTTTTTCCACGAGTATCCGACTGCAAATGGCCCAAATCTATTCAAATCAATTACATATCGTAAATAACATCCAAGCAACTGATTCTACTATTTAATTCAAAGCTAAGGCGCGAAATTAGGTAAAATAATCAAAACGCCCCTCGGGCCCACATCTCGGAATTGGACACCCATTCACTCACGAACTCACTCGACCAGCAACATCGAAATCCGATGCCAAACACCTCTTAAATTCTCAGAATTTCGGTTTGGGGAAGTTTCATCAAGTTCCCATGGTTTTCCCCCCATTTTGATAATTAAACTAAAGAAAACAACGGAGATTAATGGTCTAACAATGAATTAGGATTAGAAAACGTTACCTATGATCCTTCTCTTCAAAACCCACTGAAAATCGCCAATTCCCGAGCTCTCAAATGAGTTTTAGACTTATGAAATCAACCCTCGAATTTTTTGAATAAACACACAGGGATCTCGCACTTGCGGTCCCGATCACCGTGCCTGCGGTACCGCACCTGCCGAAAAAGCATCGCAGGTGTGGAATTCACTTAAGTCCACTAGGGCCGTACCTGCGGTCGTTTGGTGGCGCTTGCGGTTCCGCACCTCGACTACTGGCCAAATCCCTCGCCATCGCACCTGCGATCAGCCCTATCGCGCCTGTATGTGCGCACCTGCGAGAAAACCTTCGCAGGTGCAAAAACACCAGAAAAGGTCTTGTTCAGCAATTTGATAAGTCCCAATTTCTCCCGTTAAGCATCCGAAACAACTCCGAGGCCCCCGAGACCTCAACCAAAACCACCAACCGACCCTAATACCTTATTCAAATTAGGTCGAGCCTTAAAAACACGTCTCATAACATCAAAATCATCGATTATGCATAGGTCAAGCCTAGGAATTTAGGAAAATTATAGAATTCACATCCGACGCTGAAACACGTCTAAGCTCATCCGAATGACCTGAAGTTTTGCACACAGGTCATAAACAACATTACGGACCTGCTGTCGCTTTCGAAAATCCATTCCGAGTCCGATAGCAAAATCTCACTTATCGGCCGAATTCTCCGAAAATCCAACTTTCGCCAATTCAAGCTTAAATTCACAACCAACCTCGAAAACACATTCCGAGTACGCTCCTAACCCCGAAATCACCCAACGGAGCTAACGGAGTCGACAAAAATCCCATTCCAGATCCGTCTCCACACAGCTCTAGCTACGACCAGATTTCTAAAGCTAAGATCCACATTTATGGACTATGTGTCCAAAATCACCCCGGATTTCATCACTCAACGCACCGATGGGTTCCAATAACATAAATAGACATGGGAGAAATGGTAAATAGGGAATCGAGGCGTAAATTCTTATAAACAGCCAGGTCGTTACATCCTCCCCATCTTAAGAAAATCGTTCGTCCTCGAACAAGCATAGAAACATACCTAAAGCTGGGAAAAGATGAGGGTACTGACTCCGCTATTCTGCTCGGTCTTCCAAGTCGCCTCCTCGACTGGCTGACCCCTCCACTGAACCTTTACTAACGCAATATCCTTTGACCTGAGCTTTCTGACCTGCTTGTCTAATATAGCTACAGGCTCCTCAACATAGGATAGATCCTTGTCCAACTGGACTGAACTAAAATCCAACACGTGCGACGGGTCACCGTGATACCTCCGGAGCATCGAAACATGAAATACCGGATGAACCTTTGCATAAGCTGGGAGGTAAGGAAAGATCATAAGCAACCTCCCCAACACGCCTCAATATCTCAAAAGGGCTAATAAACCTCGAACTCAACTTCCCTTTCTTCCCGAATCTCATAACGCCCTTCATAGGCGAAACACGAAGCAGAACCCGCTCTCCGGCCATATATGAAACATCACGAACCTTCCGGTCCGCGTAACTCTTCTGTCTGGACTGGGCTGTATGGAGTCTATCTTGAATCACCTTGACCTTCTCCAATACATCCTGAACCAACTCTGTGCCCAATATCCTGGCCTCACCCGGCTCAAACCAACCCACCGGAGATTTGCACCTCCTACCATATAAAGCCTCATACGGCGCCATCTGAATGCTGGACTGATAACTCTTGTTGTAAGAAAACTTTGCCAATGGCAAGAACTGATCCCAAGACCCTCCAAACTCAATCACACATGCACAGAGCATATCCTCAAGAATCTGAATAGTGCGCTCGGACTGTCCGTCCATCTGGGGGTGAAATGTTGTGCTCAACTCCACCCGAATACCCAGCTCCTGTTGAACGGCCCTCCAGAACCGTGATGTAAACTGAGTACCTTTGTCTGAAATAATAGAAACTGGAATACCATGCAGATAAACGATCTCCCGGATATAAATCTCCGCCAACCACTCCGATGAATAAGTAGTACACATAGGGATAAAATGAGCGGACTTGGTCATCCGATCCACAATCACCCAAAAGGCATCGAACTTCTTCGCAGTCCGAGGGAGACCAACTACAAAATCCATGGTGATCCTCTCCCATTTCCACTCCGGAATCTCTATCTGCTGAAGCAACCCACCCGGTCTCTGGTGTTCATATTTCACCTGCTGACAGTTGAGGCATCTAGCTACATATCCAACTATATCCTTCTTCATCCTCCTCCACCAGTAGTGCTGCCTCAAATCCTGATAAATCTTTGAAGCACCCGGATGGATGGAATACCGCGAACTATGGGCCTCTGCTAAAATCAACTCCCGAAGCCCAACAACATTGGGCACAAAAATCCGACCTTGCATCCCCAATACCCTGTCATCTCCAATGGTCACATATCTGGCATCACCGTGCTGAACCGTGTCCTTGAGGACAAGTAAATAAGGGTCATCATACTGCCGCTCCCTGATACGATCGAATAAGGAAGATCGAGAAACCGCACAAGCTAGGACCCGACTGGGCTCCGAAAGATCCAATCTCACAAACTGACTGGCTAAGGCCTGAACATCCACCGCCATAGGCCTCTCAGAAGCTGGTAAATATGACGAACTCCCCAAACTCTCCGCCCGGCGACTCAAGGCATCCGCTACCACATTGTCCTTGCCTGGGTGATACAGAATAGAAATTTCATAATCCTTCAGCAACTCTAACCACCTCCTCTGGCGCAAATTTAGATCCTTTTGCTTGAACAAGTGTTGTAAACTCTGATGGTCAGTATAAATCTCACAAGGCACACCGTACAAATAATGACGCCAGATCTTCAAGGCATGAACAATGGAAGCTAACTCAAGGTCATGGACAGGGTAATTCTTCTCATGTATCTTCAACTGTCTGGACGGGTAGGCAATCACCCTACCGTCCTGCATCAACACCACTCCAAGGCCGACTCGCGAGGCATCACAATAAACTGTATAAGACCCCGAACCAGTAGGCAACATCAAGATTGGGGCTAGTCAAAGCTGTCTTGAGCTTCTGAAAGCTCGCCTCACACTCCTCTATCCACTGAAATGGAGCACCCTTCTGGGTCAATCTAGTCATAGGGGCTGCAATCGATGAATATCCCTCCAGAAAATGACGGTAGTAGCCCGCCAAGCCAAGGAAACTGCGAATCTCTATAACTGAGGACAGCCTGGGCCAACTCTGCACGGACTCTACCTTCTTCGGATCCACCCGAATGCCCTCACTCGATACTACGTGGCCTAAGAATGCTACAGAACCCAACCTAAACTCATATTTGAGAACATTGCATACAACTTCTTCTCCCTCAGGGTCTGAAGCACTGTCCTCAGGTGCTGCTCATGATCTTCCCAACTCCGGGGTAAAAAAGAATATCATTTACGAAAGCAATGACGAACGAGTCGAGATATGGCCTGAACACACTGTGCATCAAATGCATAAATGTTGTTGGGGAATTAGTCAGCCCAAATGACATAACTAGAAACTCGTAATGGCCATACTGAGTCCTGAAGGCAGTCTTCGGGATATCCGGCTCCCGAATCTTCAACTGACGGTAACCTGGGCACAAATCAATCTTAGAAAACACCTGTGCGCCCTGAAGCTGGTCAAATAGATCATCAATACGAGGCAAGGGATAACAGTTCTTCACTGTAACCCTGTTCAACTGGCGATAATCGATACACATACGCATAGAACCATCATTTTTCTTCAAAAATAAGACAGTAGCACCCCAAGGTGAAACACAGGGTCGAATAAAACCCTTATCAAGCAATTCTTGTAACTGATCCTTCAACTCAGGAGGAGCCATACGGTATGGAGGAATGGAAATGGGCTGAGTGCTCGGCAACAAATCAATGCCAAAATCAATGTCTCTATCGGGCGGCATGCCCGGAAGATCAGCTGGAAACACATCGGGATAATCCCTTACCACTGGAACTGAATCAACAGAAGGGGTATCAACACTAACATCTCCCACATAAGCTAAATATGCGGCACACCCCTTCTCAACCATACGCTGAGCTTTAAGGAAAGAGATAACTATACTGGGAGTGTGATCTAAGGTACCACCCCACTCAACACGCAGAATAAATAGCCAGCGTCACGGTCTTGGCATGAGAATCAAGAATAGCATAATAGGGCGACAACCAGTCCATGCCCAAGATAATATCAAAATCTTCCATACTGAGTAACAATAAATCTGCTCTGGTCTCAAAACCACAAATAGTAACCAACCACGACCGATAAACGCGGTCCACAATAAGTGAATCTCTCACAGGAGTAGAAACATAAACAGGAAAACTCAAGGAAATCTCGAGGTACACTCAAATGCGGAGCAAAAATAAAAAGGCACATAAGGATAAGCGGAGCCTAGAGTGAATAGAATCGGTACACCTCTATAACAAACCATGAAAATACTTGTGATGACAGAATCAGAGGCAACAACCTCGGCAAGGGTAGGTGGGTTAACAACTGGGGCTGTAACCATAGCCTGAGAACTCAGCGGGGCACGCTGTGGCTGTGAAGTCTGTAGAGGTGCACTCCTCCCAAGTCTAGGGCAATAACTCACCACATGGCATATGTCACCACACTCAAAGCAACCTCGCGGCTGACAGGGGGTGGAAACTGTTTAGTACGGGTACTCCGAGACCCCTGAACACCTGAAACCCGGTGTAAAATCTGAGATGCAAGTTGAGCTGGCTGGCCCACAAAACCTCTACCATGCTGTACTCTTCCTCCAAAATAAAGGCCAGCAGATCTCCCCAATCTACGAGGTCTACTCACTCCTCTGTACTCTCCCTCCTGACATCGTCTGTCCTCTCTCTCCTGGACCCACATGTCCCCTTTCCTCACCACCCGATGAACTGGAACCACATGCTGTGTTGCCATGAAACCTGGAACCTGACCAATGGGAGCTTGCTGCACTGGAGTGGGGGAGGCGGGAGTCTGGGTCCCTCCCCCTATCTGTGAAGTAGTCGGTACAACCCGAATCAATCCCGCCTGAATCAATGTACCAAACATGCTCAGGAATTGTGCCAAAGTCTCCTGAAGGGCTGGGGTAGTAGTAGTTGTAGGCGTGTCAGGTGCCTGGACTCCGGCTGGATCTGTTGGTGGTACCTCGACAGCAGCTCGGGCAGGTGCTCTCGCTGCACCACGTGCACGTCCTCGGCCTCTACCTCGGCCCCAGCCCCGGCCTCTGGCGGCTGCCGTAGGGGGCGCCGGTGCCTGATCGTCCCAAGTAGCACGTGTCCTCACCATCTTTGAGAGAATGGAAGACAGAGGTTTAGAATTGATGTCGAAAAAAATATCGCACGACAAGGAAATCAAATGAAGTGAAGGTTATTCCTAAATAGTTACATAGCCTCTCGTAGATAAGTACAGACGTCTCCGTATCGATCAGCGAGACTCTAATAAACCGCCCTGTGTTCCGTGACTCCTATGAACCTAGAGCTCTGATACCAACTTTTCACGACCTCAGTTCGCCCTCCGTGAACATGTCGTGATGGCACCTAGTCACTATAACTAGGTAATCCTAACAATGCGGAATATAATATAACTTGCGGAATAATTAATTAGAACTGAACAACTAAAAGGAAGACTGCATATAAATGCCGCTCGGCATCTACAACTCAAAATAATGCGGAAGTCTACAATATCATCCCAAAACCCGGAAACTCACGGGAAAACACACGCTAACAGAAATGTAATACACTGCTCTAACTACAGAGTGTCTAAACAACTATAAGGAAGTAAAAGCTTTCCACTAAATCTGGAATAAGATAAAGACTCCTGGTCTGCGAACGCGGCAGATGTACCTCGATGTCTCTGCTACATCTCTCCACCTCGAGTATAGTGCGTCTGGGTGGAGGTACCTGGATCTGCACATGAAAAACATGCGCAGAAGGGGCATGAGTACACCACAACGGTACTCAGTAAGTGCCAAGCCAAACCTCGTCGGGTACTGACGAGAAAGGTAAGGGCCCTACTGAGGTTAAACAATATAATAAGAATTTACAGTATGAAAACAGGCAGTAATAATGAGTACAACAGTGAAATAAGACAGGTTAAACAAGGAAATAACAAAAACACAAAGAACAGAGTAAACACGGAATATGTACAACTCAATAACAATGGTAACAATGAGGATCTCTCAGGATATCGTCCTGTAATACTTTTCTCAATTGTCCAGTGGATCTCTCGGCATACCGTCCCGTAGTCCATCACATGTGTATATCCAAAAGATCTCCCGGGATACCGTCCCATAGTCCATCATATGTGTATATCCGAAGGATCTCCCGGGATACCATCCAGTAGTCCATCATATGTGTATATCTGAAGGAACTCTCGGGATACCGTCCCGTAGTCCATCATATGTGTATATCCGAAGGATCTCCCGGGATACCATCCCGTAGTCCATCACATGTGTATATCCGAAGGATCTCCCGGGATACCATCCCGTAGTCCATCACATGTGTATATCCGAAGGATCTCCCGGGATACCGTCCCATAGTCCATCATATATGTATATCCGAAGGATCTCCCGGGATACCATATAGTAGTCCATCATATGTGTATATCCGAAGGATTTCCCGGGATACCGTCCCGTAGTCCATCATATGTGTATATCCGAAGGATCTCCAGGGATACCGTCCCGTAGTCCATCATATGTGTATATCCGAAGAATCTCCTGGGATACCGTCCCGTAGTCCATCATATGTGTATATCCGAAGGATCTCCCAGGATACCATCCCGTAGTCCATCATATATGCAGTGGGATCTATCGGGAATCGAACCCGCAATCCCAAAGTAAATATGTAGGAGGATCCATCGGGAATCTAACCCGCAGTCCCAAAGTAAATATGCAGGGGGATCTATTGGGAATCTAACTTGCAGTCCCAAAGTAAACAAACAAGGGGGGGAGCTACCGGAATCCCACATCCGTAGTCCCAATGTAAACACGCAGCCACAACAAGAAGATATTCAGAAAAAGAGTGCAAAAATACAAGGCAACAAGTAGTTCTAGCCTAACATGCTTCACGTAGTACAATCAAAGCAACTTAAGAAAATAGGCAATTTAGGTCAACTAGGCATGCTTTTCGAAACTAACATAGGCTATAATTGCAAGTAGAATAAAGCAGGTAGAAAAGAAACTCAGTCTAAATTATTCAAAGTAAAACCGGATTTTCAACAATTAGCACAAGAACGTGCTCGTCACCTCACATACAAAGCATTAACTTACCAAATATCACATCCTGCGGGGAAAGGTCCCCCACACAAGGTTAGACAAGCCACTTACCTCTAACCGGCTCAAAATCAACTCGAAACCACACTTTTTCCACGAGTATCCGACTCCAAATGGCCCAAATCGATTCAAATCAACTACATATCGTAAACAACATCTCAAGTAACTGATTCTACTATTTAATTCAAAGCTAAGGCGCGAAATTAGGTAAAATGAACAAAACCCCTCGGGCCCATGTCTCGGAATCGGGTAAAAATTATATTTTCCGGACACCCATTCATTCACGAACTCACCCGACCAGCAACATCAAAATCTGATGCCAAAAACCCCTTATATTCTAAAAATTTCGGTTTGGGGAAGTTTCATCAAGTTCCTATGGTTTTTCCCCCATTTTTGATAATTAAACTAAAGAAAACAACGGAGATTAATGGTCTAACAATGAATTAGGATTATAAAACGTTACCTATGATCCTTCTCTTCAGAACCCACTTAAAATCGCCAATTCCCGAGCTCACAAATGATTTTTAGACTTATGAAATCAACCCTCGGATTTTTGGAATAAACACACAGGGATATCGCACCTGCGGTCCCGATCACGGCGCCTGCGGTACCGCACCTACGGTACCGCACCTGTGGAAAAGCCATCGCAGGTGTGGAATTCACTTAAGTCCACTAGGGCCACACCTGCGGTCGTTTGGTCGTGCTTGCGGTTCCGCACCTGTGGAACTCAGGTCGCACCTGCGACCACTGGCCAAATCCCTCTCCATCGCACCTGCGATCAGCCCTATCGCGCCTGTGTGTCCGCAGGTGCGAAAACACCAGAAAAGGTCTTGTTCAGCAATTTGATTAGTCTTAATTTCTCCCGTTAAGCATCCGAAACTACCCCGAGGCCCCCGGGACCTCAACCAAAACCACAAACCAACCCTAATACCTTATTCGAATTAGGTCGATCCATAAAAACACGTCTCATAACATCAAAATCATTGATTATGCATAGGTTCAAGCCTAGGAACTTAGGAAAATTCTAGAATTTACATCTGACGCCGAAACACGTCTAAGTTCATCCGAATGACCTCAAATTTTTCACATAGGTCATAAAAAACATTACGGACCTGCTGTTTCTTTCGAAAATCCATTCCGAGTCCGATATCAAAATCTCACCTACCGGCCGAATTCGCCGAAAATCCAACTTTCGCCAATTCAAGCCTAAATCCACAACCGATCTCGAAAACACATTCCGAGCACGCTCCTAACCCCAAAATCACCCAACGGAGCTAACGGAGTCGATGAAAATCCCATTCCGGATCCGTCCCCACACAGCTCTAGCTACGGCCAGATTTCTTGTTGTTATCGAGGTTTTATGTACTCTGTGTGGAGCCTTGGGAAATTTTCTGTGAAATTAATTGATTTTGTTGTATCTTTGAAATTGGTTGTGGCCTATGGGCAATTTATAATATGAATTATTGTTTTGTATTGTTGTGGTAATATCCATGTAAACTGTTGTGTGATTTGGGTTACTGTTATGCGGCGGATAAGGGTGGCATTCTACTGTTGATATTATGTGAGTATAAGGGTGGAATTTCTCTGTGGCTATGTGTTGGGATATTGTCTGGGCGGAGCGATAAGGGTGACTATTAAACGGAGCGATAAGGGTGACTATAGGAGGGATAAGGGTGGCTATGGTCAGCGATGATATGTGGTGACGTGGGAATATCGTGTTGGTGATTTTTATGCGATGCTGTGATTTCCTGGTGATTTCTTTTATTTATTGTGCAACTTATTTTATATTTTCAGTAAATTTGATAATAGTCAGATATATGTTGAAATTATGAGCCTGTGGATGTTGCCGGGCGGATTATGATATGGGCACGAGGTGTCGGGGATAAAAGATGAATTTATTATTCGTATGTGAAATGTCCATACAGTTATGATATGAAATATGGGTACGAGGTGCCCTGGATAATGAAAATGATATTGGCACGTGAATTGTCCGTGCAATCGTGATATGAAATGTGACACGAGGTGCCGTGAGTAAATGATGACGATATTGACACGTGAGTTGTCCGTGCAGTTGTGAAAAAAATTTAGACATGAGGTGCCATGGAAATATAAAAATGGGTTGAGGCCCGTATTTTTTATTTGAAATAAGGTGTCACATGCTGACTTTTATTTGAAAGAATTATATTCGAATATTATTATTTGAAAGAATTTTTATTCGAAAGATATTTATTTGGAAGAATTACATTCGGAAGATATTTGTTGAAAGAATTATATTAGAAAGAATTTTATTTGAAGGAAGTATATTCGAAATATATTTATCGAAAGATATTATATCCTAAAGATTACTATTGGGAAGATTTATAGGCGAAAGATTTCTATTTGAAGAATTTGATTAATTGGCCATACTTGTATTCATTAATTACTAAGAAATATATATGGTGTTCTTGTTTCCTGCTGTTTATATCAATGGTTGATTATTGTTGCCATCATTGTTATTGTTTCCTATTATTTTTATATGCTATATTGCACAGGTTATTAGACTAGTGAGTGTCTTTACTGTACCTCGTCACTACTCTACCGAGGTTAGTCTTGATACTTACTGGGTACCACTGCGGTGTACTCATACTACACTTCTGTACATTTTTGTACAGAGCCAGGTATTGGAGATAGCGAACTCGGACAGAGTTAAAGCGTGATCGAAGGATTAAAGGTAGAGTTTCTCGGTCATCGCAGTCCCTTGGAGTCTTTCCATTTTATCGTACTGTCACATATTATTCGAGCAATATTGTATATTTAATTTCCTACAGATCATTCATGTATTCAGTAAGGATTCGTGACTCATTACTACTAGCATTAGGAGGTTGTGTGATTATTTCTGCCGTTGGTTTCGATTAAAAAAAATATCTTGAATTATTATTATGATCGGCTTACTTAGCCTTGGAGACTAAGTTCCATCACAATGCCTATGGTGGGATTTTTGGTCGTGAAAAGTTGGTATCAGAACTCTAGGTTCATAGGTTCTATGAGTCACGAACGAGTTTAGTAGAGTTTTGCGGATTGGTACGGAGACGTCTGTACTTATCTTCGAGAGGCTACAGAACTGTTAGGAAATTTCCACTTCTTTCATTCCTTTCGTGCGAATTTGTTAATTGTGTAATTTGAGCCTTTATATATCTATTCTCTCACAGATGGTGAGGACACGTGCTACTGGGTCAGCAGAAACACCTGCGCATACTGTTAGGGCCACAAGAGGTCGTGGCCGAGGTATAGGTCGAGGAAGAACACATGTCATAGCTAGAACACCATTCATAGCAGCAGTTGAGGAGCCGCCAGTAGCTCCAATTGGGGGACAAGTATCAGAAATGTCACGACCCAAATTCTCAACCCACAAGATCGTGATGGCGCCTAACACCACACTTGCTAGGCAAGCCAATGTTAGAACTTGATAATCCATTTTCCTTTGAATATTTACTTAAACACAATGAGACAATTTGAATTAAACTAAATTTAATAATTTCCAATAATTGTAATCAGGATTAATATTCGATATGATGAAACGAACCATGAACTAAAACCAACTATATAACTACCCAGGGTCTGGTGTCACAATTCACGAACTACTAAAGAGTACTACAAATAATGGGCTGAAAGAATTATATATCTATTTTTGAATGTAATAAAACAGTGTCTATAAAATTAAGAAAAGACTGCAGGAATATACGGACGCCAGCAGATCTACCTCGTGTCTCCGAGTAATGATGACGACTACTAAAATCTCCTAACTCTAACTGGTACCTGGCTCTGCAAAAAAGAGTGCAGAGTGTAGTATCAGTACAACCGACCCCATGTACTGAGTAAGTGTCGAGCTTAACCTCGACGAAGTAGTGACGAGGCTACGGCGGGGCATTTATAACATAACCTGTGACAATATTTAATAAAGCAGGGAAGAAACTCTAAACTAAATAAAAACAATAAACTGTAAAAATAAATAAAATAACTCAGTTGCCTTTACTAGGTTTGAGCTATAACCAAATTCTCACATAGTTTCCTAATTTCCAAAGCTCTCTTTTTGAAATAAATATAAGTGTCCTCCCTTATTGCTCCTTGTTGCGGCGTGCAACCCGCTCCCACCTGTCCACCCTTATTGTTCCTCCCTATATATATATCACCCTTATTTCTCCTGTTGTTGCGTGCAACCCGATCCCACCTATCCACCCTTATCACTCTTTGTTGCGGCATGCAACCCGCTCCCACCAGACATATCATATCAGTTTATTTACGAAAACTTTCACAATTCAAGCCAAGCCTTTCATAATATTTTTGTATCAACAAATGTAAACAGAAGCTGTAAAACTCATAACTTCATCAATTATCATTTCACAACGAAACTAGCCGGAAATTATATATATATCGTAACACTGACATCCAGCTCAATCCTTATGTAACATAACAAAATCGAGAGAACAACCAACACTTCCAAAATACTTAAAACAATACTTAACAATAAGTTAACGAATCCAAATAGACATATAAACATCAATGATCATGGAACAATTAAGCCTGGAAGCAAATAATTGGAAACGGGGAAAGGGATCAAGTTAAGCAGACAATTTGGGGGTGCATAGATACTGGTCACCTCACCTATATATCACACACATGCAATTTCACATAGCAATTAATTTGGGGATTCCTATTCCCTCAAGTCAAGGTTAAACCAAGAACTTACCTCAAATTTGCAGGCCACTCACTGATCAATTACAAATTTTTCCTTGGAATATTGCTCTAACCCGCTCGAATCTAATCATAATTAGCTCAATATCATTAATTTATGTTAAAGGAACTAACTTTACTTAAAAATTATAATTTTCCTAAGTTTTCTAAAAAAGGTTAAAAATCGACCCCGGGCCAGCTTGGTCCGAACTCGGGGTTCGAACCAAATTCCGTTTACCCATTCACCTCACGAGCCCGAATATGCAATTAGTTTCGAAATCCGACCCCAATTCGAGGTCAAAATTTGATTTTTACAAAATTCTCTAATTCTACCCAAACCCTAAATTTCTACCATGAAAATTCATAATTTTTTGATTGAAAAGTGATGAAAAACATTGGGTAATTGAAAGAGAAGAGTTTAGAATTGTTTACCAACACTTTGGGGATAAATTTGTGTGAAAAAATTCGCCTCTAGGTCTTTGTAGTTCGAAAAATATGAAGAAAGAGGTTCTGCCCGTTTTTAAAACATGTTTTATATAATTGGGCAAGCCTTCATCGCGTTCGCGATGTGTCAGGCCCGTTAGCCAACACGTTCGCGTGAGGACAAACGCGTTCGCATAGTATTAGGCACAGGGGCCTCCGCGTTCAAGACCAGGTGGACGCGTTTGTATAGAGTAAGCGTCTCCCCTCCCCCAGGTTCAAGTATGCATCGTGTTCGCGTGGGCCTAAACGCGTTCGCATAGTACAAAATGTCCTCAGTGCATTTTTTACACTATGCGTTCATATATTATCATACAGGTATCTTTTGATATGTTACATAGGGGCACTATTTATATTTCATTATAGTTCCATTGGTCGGGACAAGTTCTTTATTTGTTGCTTCATTTATGAGTAAATTTCATTCTTTGCACTCTATCTTCGTATTTGCTCCTGTTGGGAGATTATATGAGTGTTAGCCTGTATCTATTGTTGTTTTTATTTATCATTGAGAGTGAGACTAGAAGTGAGCCCTTGTTGTTTATTATGGTAAGCTTGATGTGATTTCTCCTAAGTATTTTGGTTACGAGCTGTGATGTGATACTCTACCGGGATGAGATTTCAGTGAGTGTTGTGATTTTTTTGGCAAAGCCGAGTTAGTGGAAGATTTTCATTAGTATCACATATATTCGATATGTGATTTCGAGTTGAGGACAAGACCCTCGTGATTTCGTGTGTTTTGATATGTTCAAATCGGCCTGTGTACCGCGATAGAAGTTATATTAGGATAGGATCCTTGTGATTTGTCCATGTGCTTTAATTCTTTCCTTGTTATATTATTTTTTAGGTTAGTATTGATAGAGGGTTGTGCCTGTCGGGCTTGTTTGGTAGTTCCCTTATGTGTTTCTCTTTTCATGTTCAGTTATTTTTGTTATGTGCTTCTTAAGTTTTAGCTTGCGGGGTTTGTGCCCGGTGGTGTTAGTTGTGGCTTAGTGATTCGGGTGTCTAATTATACGGTCTTCGTGTTTCTTTCATCATTATCAGTGTTATGGATTTTGAAACAGAGTTCTTTCAGATATGAGGCTAATTTTCAATGCTGGGTTGATTTCGGGCAGCTATTGTGATCAGAATTGTTATTAAGGGCCTATATGTGGTGTGTTATGTTGTGTGGTCGTGCCTTGTGGGTGTAGGCATGAGTTGATGCAGCTGGTTGAGACTGATACCGAATATGGATTTAGAATCGGGCCTTTTGGGAATGTATATAAGGTGAAAACTTGAGGTATGAGGCTTGTCGGTGGTGGTAGGAAGGTTAAATTGCATTTGAGATGGTTTCGTCATGCTTATGTGTATTGGGGTGACGTGGGATCACCCGCAGTGTATGTTGGAAGTGTGCATTCAATGATTTGAAGACTTCGAGGTGATTCTTGGCACGTTCGAAGACGAACGTTTGTTTTAAGATGGGGACAATGTAACGACCCGATCGGTTGTTTTGAGAATTTAAGCTTCGTTCGGTGGATAAGGCTTTGAGCAGCTTCACATTGTGTATATCGACCTATGTGCATGGATGGATTCAGTTACCGGATGATTCGAAATCGAATTGGAAGAAGGATTCTAGTGTTGGAAGCTTAAGCGGTGAAATTTGACCGGAATTTGACTTTTGTGTAAACGGCTCCGGAATAAGTTTTGGATAATGTCAACAACTCCGTATAGTGATTTTGGACTTAGGCGCACGTCCGGATTCAGCTTTGTAGGTCCATAGGGTAATTTGAGGCAATTCAGCGAAAGTTGGAAAATTTGAAGTTTGGGAAATGGAGAAGTTTGACCCACATTTGAATTTTGTGATATTGGGGTCAGAATGCGATTCCGAAAGTTGGCGCAGCTCCTTTATGTATTTTGCGACTTGTCTGCAAAGTTTGGCGTCATTCCGGGTTTATTTGATTTTTTTCGGCACAAGTTTTTGAAGTTGGAAGATTTGGACGTTCATAGTTCGATTCATGGCGCGATTTGCATTTTCGGTGTTGTTTGATATGATTTGAGACCCTGAGCGAGTCCCTGTTAGGTTATGAAACTTGTTTGTGTGTTTAGACGGGGTCCGGGGGATCTCGGGTGTGTTCCGGATCGGCTACGGGTCATTTTTCCCTATTTTTTAACTGTTGTTTCTGGTGTCTGAAGTTCCAGTTGCGATAGCGTAGTGGAATGTCGACTTGCCATAATTTCCTTCATCCCGTTCACATAGCTAGGTTCCCGATCGCGAACATATAGTTTCTTCTGCAACGCGTTCGCTTCTAAATGTCCGCGATCGCGTAACTTAGTCCACTATTATATGTGTTCGCATCACCTTGTTCGTGTTCGCGTAGGCTTCCGCCTCTTCTCTTTCGCGTTCGTGAGCATGTCTTCGCGTTCGCGAAGTACAACCTGGGCAGCCTACCTTTTTCTTCTTCGCGATCGCAGGTGATGTTCCGCGATCGTGATTCATTAAACGCGTGGGCAGAATATAAATCTTCAAATCGAGGGTTAGTCCATTTCTATCATATTTTGACTTGTAGAGCTCGGTTTTGAGCGATTCTTGGTGGGCTTTTCAAGAAATTCGATTAGGTAAGTGTTCTTCACCTAGAACTAAATATATTCCATGATTTTATCTTTGTTTTTGTCATTGAATTTGTGTTTTGAATAAGGAAAATGTTGGGTTTTGAAGAAAAATTTCTAAAATAAAAAATCATGGTTCGAGGAACAAAATAGTATCAGAATTTAGTAGTTTTTTGTATGGTTGAACTCATATTGGAATGGGTGTTCGGATTTTGTAAAATTTATCGGGTTCCGAGGTGCGGGCTCGGGGGTCGACTTTTTGGTCGATTTTTAGATTTTTATAAAGATCAAAACTTTATTATCCGGAATAGTTTCTTATAAGTTTGTGTGCTTTGAAGTTGTTCTAGTTGGATTTGAGACGTCCGGAGGCCTTTTCACCCGAGTAGTCCATTTTAGACTACCGGATTGTCGTCTTTGAGGTAAGTATCTTGCCTAACCTTGTGTGGGGGAATTATCCCTTAGGATCTGAGTCTTCTATGTTGATTGTATTAAGTGTACGTGAGATGACGAGTGCGTGCTCGGACTTATTTGTGTGAAGTTGGCCTTTTAGGGTTCTTAGGTCCTTATATTCACCGTGTATGACGTTGTTCTTGATATGTTTGAGTTCCTATTTTCTAGTTTCACCTCTACATGCTTTCACTAGAGATAATTGCATTAGGGTTCACCCTTACTATCTACTTGACCCTGATTTGACTTAACTGAAGATTTTACCTCATCTATCGTCATGCTATACTTTTATAACTGCTTATCTTTAATTGAAATTATTATTATCTCGTCCTATAATTGTTTAGTCTTAATTGGAGTTATGATTATCTTTTGTTGCATACCCTTACTTGAATTGTTGAATATCCCTCGAAATCGATCAACCTGAAAAGGGGATTAGATAACCTATATCTCAGTTGACTTGCCTTTATTTGGAAGTAATTGACTCGTGTTGGCTTCTTATTGTTGACTTGAATATTGTGGAATCGTTGCTACATTTTTGTTTTGTTTTCCTTTGTTAAGATGTTCTCCTTGCGCCTAGCATTCTTTACTGTGGTTATTCCTTGTGAATGATTTATACCATTCTTTGTGATTTGAAGTTCTTGAGTTGATTTACTCGTCGTACTTTGCATTTCTGTCATTGTTGCTTTTGTACTTGTTGTGGTGATGTACGAGGTAACTATCGTGCTATAGTTGTTATCTCTGTTGGTTGCGCTGCATATTTAAATTGGGACTACGAAACGATATTCCGGGAGATCCTCCTACACCGCATACTTACTTTGGGACTACAGACGTATTCCAGGAGATCCCCCTGCACAGCATATTTACTTTGGGACTACGAACGTATTCCGGGAGATCCCCCCGTACTGCATATTTATTTTGGGACAACGGACGTATTCCGGGAGATCCCCCAGCACTGCATATTTATTTTGGGACTACGGACGTATTCTGGGAGATCCCCATGTACTGCATAATAAATTCAGGACTACATGACGGGATCTCGATAGATTTCCCTGTTGATATATCTGTGTTCGGAGCTGTTAATCTTCTAAGCTTAGGTGTCACAGGGTGACCTATACTCAAAGGGTATTTACTTGAAAAGTTGTATTTGAAAAGTATTTATCTTGAAGAAACTATGTTGAAAGACATTTATTTGAAAAGCATCTATCTTGAAAGAACCATGTTCGAAGGACATTTATTGGGAAAGTTTATATTTGAAAAGTAATTACCTTGAAAGAACTATATTTGAAGGATATTTATTTGAAAAGTTTATATTCTACAGAAGTATATTTCAAAAGAGTTCCTACTAAAAAGGATTATGTTCTAAATATTTCCAATATAAGAACTTACGGTTGAAAGTTTACACTTGAAGGATTTGACAAAATTTATTGGGGTTGTAGGCTAAGGCCTGATGTGGAAACTATTGCAGTGCTGAGATACCATTTGTCCTTACTGTATCGTGATTTTTGGATTTGGGATGTGCTCCCATCTATCCTTCTGTGTCTTATTATGGTGTTTCGCTGTTGTTTGTTGTTTTTCCTTCCTTATTGTAGTTGTTATGTTGTTGGCCATATTGTATAGTCATTAGATAGATGTCATGTTTGTTATTCCTATACTTATGCTTGTTTAGTTTATTAGACCAGTGGGTGTCTTGACTAGTTCTCGTCACTACTTCACCGAGGTTAGTCTTGATACTTACTAGGCACCGTTGTGGTGTGCTCATACTACACTTCTGCACATTTTTGTATAGATCCAGGTATTGATTGTTAGTAGCTATGCGGATCATTGATGAGGAGACTCAAGGTAAACCTGCTGCTGCGTTCGTAGGCTTCGGAGTCACCTTCCTACTTGTATTCAACTGTTCTTACTCATTTACAAACAATTGTATTTAGAAGTTGTAGTTAACTCTGTAGAGCTTATGACTTGTATTACCGGTTTTGGGGAAATTGTAAATTCTATAAAGATATCTATATCGAAACTATTAGATTTCCTTTATTATTGTTGTTATTAAATAAATATTAGGCTTACCTAGTCCCTAAGACTAGGTGCCATCACGATACCCAACAGAGGAAAATTGGGTCGTGACACTCACGAATACCAGAAATTTTCCCACCCAGTCTCAACACAGCTTCCCAAATAGCTGACACGTAACTCATACTACATCACCCCTCGGAAATGCACCCATAAAGCAAAACACAATGTATCTGCCAATAGGCGCTCCGGTGAAAACACATAGTGCCAGCAAAACCTTAAACACCGAAAATCGTCTGTACCATCAAGAACTCATATCCTCCCTTTCAAAACTAACTATAACCTTGTACATGCAATAATCCAACCCCACGCGGTGCATTTCTTCTAACATGCTAATTTGCAACATTATGAAAGTCTCACATTCAACTCTAAACCATAAGCATTATAACTCTTGTACCTGTAGAAAGCATCAACTTCGACCGTGATCATAACCATGATAAGTTATTCGGATCTCAGTAACACATTATCAAGTAATAAGAACCAATCGCCTCTAACTTAACCGAGTCACGCAGACTGCCAACTCGAAAGTAACTCAATCCGATATGACCTCCCTGAGGGAACTTCTTGGGATTTCGAAACCATTACTTGCATCACTCCAACATTGGCATGTAGACTCTTCTTGACAAGGAAACACCGCAGATCCAATTAATATTCACTTCCATTTTCAAGCCCACCCGTAGACAAATCCAAAAGTCCTTAAAGGCTACGTAAAACCTGGAACTTTCCAGAACCTTCTCGATAACCACTCATCCTACTCTGATCTTCAATACACAGCTAATACGCGTCAAGCAACCTATGCTACACCAGCGTGTGCCCATTCAAAGAAATAACCATGAAATCTCCCGGTCCGAAAATTGATACAGCCCATGACCCTACAATTTGATTGTCAGTAGCAGTCTCCACCACTTAGCTCGAAGCCATAGAACACCCCATCAACAACCCAAAGTAACATAAGCAAATGGAACACCTCATCACCCGAGAATCTTCCCAAATCTGCGCTTACCAACCAGACATATGAACTGTCCTCATACCCCAAATGAACGACTAGAAGGTTTAACACTGCATCTGCTTCTGAGCTAGACAACACATCATGGTGATAATCAAGCATCCATAGCCCATCGTGATCTATCTGCAGCACCACCGATCATCGGCACATAATGAATACTGAGCGCACAGCATCACAGGTGAGCGATCGGAGAGAGTCAAAGTCATAGATTTCAAGTTGAAACAAGGTCGCACGATAAGGAAAGAAGAAAGGGAATTTTTTCCTAAATGCCTTGTAGCCTCCCGAAGATAGGTATGGATGGCATCATACCGATCCGCAGGACTCTACTTGACACTTGCTCATGACTCATAGAACCTACGAACCTAGTTCTCTGATACCACCTTGTCACGATCCAAAAATCACAAGTCATAATGGCACCTAATCTGACCCGCTAGGTAAGCCAATTAACAAAAGAAACAAACCAAATGAACTTCAAGAAAAATAAATTAGGATTTTTATCTGAACTATTACAAGTTTACCCAAGAATTGGTAGTACGAATTATGAGCTTCTAGGATTTAGAATTTACTAAGCAGATATAAATAATCACACGATCTGTTTGAAAACTACGTGAACAGATTAATAATGTCTAAGCATACTAAGGACTAGTGGCAACTTCTATCCAGAATACACGAACATCTTCAAGGTTAGCCCCCGACTCCTTCAGCAGCTCCGCTCCAATAGTCTACACAGAGTGTGCAGAAATGCAGTATCAGTACAACTGACCCCATGTACTGGTATGTATCTTGACTAACCCCGTCGAAGTAGTGACGAGGCTTTTAGTTAAAAAGGTGCTCATTAATAAACACTATAATGTAAGATAGCAATAGAACTATGCGACATAATAATAGAATAGAGTACACAATACAACTATACAAAACAATAAATGAGTACCAGAAAGAATCAAAATTCAATAGTTTCCAACATATTAACCGGCCTTTTCCTTAGAAAGAAAGCCCATGAACCACAACAATTGCCTCAAAACTTTCATAGTGTGAAAGAAGTACTCAAGACATCAAATCTAGCGGCACGACAACACCTTTCGTGCATTTATCTCATTCTCACCATATATGCATAAAATAATAACAAACAAATGATAGAAATACGAATAATAGAAATGACAAGGAAAGGAATATGCAAGCAATAATAATAAACAGAAATGTACAGAAGAACATCGGCAACAGACTAACCAGAGAGCATAGAATTAATGACCACAATTAGGGAAAATGTTATAATTTCATCTAACTAGCATGATAGAGGCATAAAGATGGACATAACAAATAAGAGGAGGGGAGAAGGGTGCATGTTCTTGATAATGCAACAAGTAGAGCATGAATGGCCAACATGGGAGAAGACGCATGCCTAAATGCACCAAAACATATATGACATGGATGCAATCATAACAGCAGGAAGTAAGTATGATGTTTACAAGTTAAACAAATAGAAGGCATAGGCAGCACAACAACGATTGAGATAGAGAATGTGACATAACAGTGACGACAAGTCACATGGGAACCACAAATACGGCGGAAATACTTCAAGGTAAGACATGAAGATATATACAAGAAAATATTATCATAACATAATGCATGTCTCTCGTCCTCACTTGCATGGAAACACCTTCGTGCCATGACCTCACAATGATACAAAAGTATAAAAGTATAAATGCAATGGTACGGCATCACCCTTCGTGATTTTACTCACAAATGACATGGCACGGCATCACCCTTCGTGCTTTTACTCTCAATAACGTGGCAATGCATCACCCTTCGTGCTTTTACTCTCAATAATATGGCACGGCATCACCCTTCGTGCTTTTACTCTCAATAACGTGGCAATGCATCACCCTTCGTGCTTTTACTCTCAATAATATGGCACGGCATCACCCTTCGTGCTTTTACTCTCAATCATATGGCACGACATCACCCTTCGTGCTTTACACTCTCAATAATATGGAACGGCATCACCATTCGTGCTTCACACTCTTCCTCACATGATAATGAATATAAAATGGCACGACATCACCCTTCGTGATTTACACTCTTCCTTAACAAGCATATGAATATCAATAAAATGGAAAGGAAGGAAGTATATATATAACATCGAGGAGAGTGATCAACGAATATTCCAAAAAAAGTTCTCAATTACTGCTTTACTAGCCAACAATGATTCAATGAACCCTTAAGGGCTATATAATTCAAGTACTTCCACAAATCTCATAATTCTTTAGCAACACAGGTATAGAATCCTGCACCCTAAAATATCGGCCATAGCTATGTAGTAGTGATCGCGCATAGAGATGACCAAACAAGACACATCAATGTATTCCCAAAATTCCATCCAGTTTGATCAAGTTCTTAGGCTAGATCTTTATTTCTAACTTTTTATACTATGTTCTTAATATCTGTAAATCACGTAAGGCATGAAGTAAGGAAGTTATGTAATTCTACAAGACACAGTTATAACATCATCTACCTCCGAGCATGAGTAACCCCGGCACATACATATATGCTCGTCACCTCACATATGTTCCACCCTCGCATGTAGAAAACAATGGCAAATAGGAGAAACAATTCCCTCAACAAAGTTAGGCAAAACACTTACCTAGATACGGCTAACTCAACATTCAACTTAGCCTTTTCCTCTACAAATCCGCCTCCGCTCGACTCAATCTAGCCAATGACGACTTGAATACATTACACAATGCAAGAGAAAATAATTTGAATTAATAAAGTTGTGATGTTTATTAAATTTCTAAAAAGTCAACAAAAGTTAAACCCCAGGCCCGCCCGGTCAAACCGGGGTCCAAGGGTAGGTCTTGTCTAGCCATAGCCTCACGAGTCCAACTATGTGTTTTGTTTTTAAATCTGAGTCCTATTCGACTCTCAAAACCCAAAATTTCATTTTTCAAAACTTTGACAAACCCCCAAGTTTTCCCATAAATTTCCCATGAATTTGATGTTAAAACTTGTAATAAGTCATGAAATATAGTTGAAAATTGATTAAAAATACTTACCTAATGTTTTGGTATGAAAATCCCCTCTCAAAATCGCCTCACCTCGAAGCTAGGGTACAAAAATATGAAAAATGAAGCAAAAACTAGAATTCTCAGCACTTAAAAGGTCGCAGATATCGCATTTCTGATAGGGGGTTCGCAAATGCGAAGTATTCACCGCATTTGCGAACCTGGAGGGCTTCTGCTGAGGTTGCATTTGCGACAAAGACTTTGCAAATGTGAAGACCAACCTTCCCAAATGCGGTTGATCAATCGCAAATGCGAAAAGCTTCCTAGTCGCCCATGCATCGAAATTGCGAGACTTCTTCGCAAATGCGATGGCCGCATTTGCCACCAAAATATCGCAAATGCAAAGAAGCCAGAACCAGAAATCAAAATTAATGAAAAACCATTCTGAAACGCATCCGAGCACTCAGGGCTATACACCAAATATGCACACATATCTAAAAACACGACATGAACTCGCTCGCGCTCTCAAATCATCAAAATAACTTCTAAAACCACGAATCGGACGCCAAAACACATGAAAATTAAACTAAACTTCATAAACTTCTAGAATCGCAACCGAGAGTCTGAACCACATCAAATCAACTCTGATTGGCCTCAAATTTTACACACAAATCACACTTTCCATTACAGACCTATCCCAACTTCTGAAATTGAAATCCAACCCCGATATCAAAAATTCCATTCCCGATCAAACTTCTAAAAATCCAACTTTCGCCATTTCAAGACTAATTCAACTACGGACCTCCAAATTACAATTCGGACGCGTTCCCAAGTCCAAAATCACCCAACAGAGCTAACAAGACTGAAAAAACTCCATTCCGAGGTCAAATGTTAAAAAGTTCAAACTTAGTCAATTCTTCCAACTTAGAACTTAAATCCTGAAATTCATTCTTCCAAATTGATTCCGGATAGCTTAAAAACCAACACCAACGATTTACGCAATTCATAATACATCATGTGGAGATACTCAAACCCTCAGAATACTGAAGTGCAAATACTCAAAATGACATACCAGGTCGTTAAAAAAGTGAAGGAGTAATTAGGTGCCCTTGTGTCAGGTGCAATTGTATGAAGTTTAAAAAACCTGAGGAAGATATGCTTCATCTTTATAGGAAGGGGTTTATAGATAATTACTTTGTGTGGACTAATCATGGAGAGATCGATGGTAGCGGTGGATTATTTTATAACATGGTTGTTGGTGAAAGTAGTATATCGATGGAGAATACAAATCTTGATTCTAGAATTAAGGATATAGTTGCGGATGCTTCTGGGATGAACTTGGGGGGTGAGCCCAATGAAAATGTTAAAAAAACTCCTAATGATGATGCAAAACATTTTTATGAACAGTTAGAGGAAGCTAGTCGTCCACTACGTCAATGAAGTCTGCACTCTGAGCTGTCTGTTGCAGTTAGATTACTAAGTATCAAATATGATTGGAATATTTCCCAAGCAGCCATAAACTCTTTCATTGGCCTTATGAGTGAACTAGTTGACCCTAATATCAACTTACTTGGTGATTTCTGTAAGGCAAAGAGATTGGTTTCTAAGTTAGGAATTTCGTCAATGAGAATTGATTGTTGTGAAGATGGTTGCATGTTATATTTTAAAGATGATGCAACTTTAGACAATTGTAAATTTTGCAAAAAGCCTCGTTTTAAGAGGCATTCCAGCGGGAATATTGTCGCTGTCAAGGTGATGCATTATTTACCTCTTATACCTAGATTAAAGAGGTTATATGCGTCAATGAGTTCTCCTCCTCATATGAGATGGCACTTTGAAAATAAAAGACCACCTGGCGTTATGTGTCATCCTTCAGATGGAGAAGCTTGGAAGCACTTTGATAGGACATATCCAGATTTTGCTAGTGAACCAAGGAACATTCGGTTAGGTTTGTTTGCGGATGGATTCACGCCGTTTTCTATATCTGCGACACCATATATCCATGCTAGCCTGTCTTTCTTACACTTTATAATCTACCACCTGAGTTGTGTATGACTAGTCCTTATATATTTTTATATTGTATTATCCCCGGTCCACGTAATTCGAACATTTTGATTGATGTATATTTGCAACCTTTGATTGATGAGCTAAAACAGTTGTGGTATGATAGTGTTGAAATATATGACATATCAACCAAGGAGAATTTCAATTTACGTGCTAATTTGATGAGGACTATTAACGACTTTCCTGCGTATGGAATGTTGTCTGGGTGGATGATTGCGAGAAGCTAGCTTGTCGTTACTGCATGGAAAATGGTAAAGCGTTCACTTTGAAACATGGCCGAAAGCAATCGTGGTTTAATTGTCACCGTCAATTCTTGCCTGATGATCATGAGTTTAGAAAGATGAAAAATACATTCAAAAAGAATAAAGTGGAATATTATTCTCCACCTCTGATACTTTCAGGTGAAGAAATTTGGGAGAGGGTCCAGAACTTCAGTAAACTTACTGAGGCTTCACTTTATAGATTCCCTGGATATGGTGTTACTCATAATTGGGGGAAACATATTATTTTTTGGGAGTTACCTTATTGAAAGGATAATCTTCTCCGACACAACCTTGATTCATGCATATTGAGAGGAATTATTTTGACAATTTGTTCAACACAGTGATGGATGTTAAAGGTAAGACAAAAGATAACCTAAGGCTAGAATGGACGTACAAAAATATTGCAGGCAGCCTAAATTATACTTGCAGACACCAAACTGTCACGATCCAATTCCATCTTAGGTCGTGATGGCGCCCAACGCCGATGTTAGGCAAGCTAACACTAATCAGCTAGTGAATTCCATTATTTTTACCAAAACATTTCCAACATTTACTTAGTTTAAATTAAGAAGCATTCGAAAATAACAAATCATTAAGGAAAGTTAAATTGAAATGACCAAAAGAAGTCGAATTAAGTAAATACATTCCAAAATAATGGTCTGCCAATGTGTGTGCCAGGAACTAGTGTCACAAGTATGTGGGCATCTAGTAGCAAATAACTCAGATTATACCAGTTTGTATCATCAGCAATCGAGTAAGGGCTCAAATTACCTTGAGGGGAAGGTATTAGGCACCCCTCGAGGTCCACAACGGTGGATCCCGACCGAACTTATCTTATGTGAATTAGTCTAAGAAAGCGAAGAAACTATTCAATAGGGATGAGGGTCCTAAATTTTTTAGCCTATAGAATCACCCCGTGCAACATAAATAATACTTCGTAACTCTCCCAAGACGGGGTTGTTACTCGTATTATTAAGTGGGAACAGACTATCATCTCCTGCTACCCGATTACTATCTTTGAGTTTTTACCTAAAGCGCTCTAATAAATTCTTACTCGTGCCCTATGCGTGCACCACCCGTCCCCTTACCTAAGGTCCTGGAGGCATTGGGACCTCTATTTAGGATAGTTCTAGACTAGGTCTAAGTTGCTCAAAAATTGTAAAGTACTAGGCGACAAGAACAACAATTAGGAATTGTCAAATAAGGACAGATATGGGCTCAAATTAACCTCCACATATAAATAGCAAATGCACGCAACTAATTAACAGGTTTTATTAATCGTAGAATCCTATAGGCATGATATCTATGTGATGTTAAACAGGAAAGCAGTCGTATGCAGAATCAGTTTCTTAATGCAATTGTTAGGACCTACGTATATTTTCCTACTGATTTTATCTCAGTACGATAGCTGGGCGTTTCATATGATAATGAATAACAGCAAATCACAAGCATAAGTCCAGAATTATTATTTAATCCTATAGGCATGTTGTCGAGGTGATTGACAGTGATAATTGAAGAAACATATTCAGAATTAGTTAATAGAATCCTATAGATATGGTTTCTATAATTGAAGTGCTTTTAACCATATAGGCATGATTTCTACAAGCGAACTGCTTTTTACCCTATAGGCATGATTTCTACAAGCGTACTCATTTTAAATCCTATATGCATGATTTCTAGAATTGAACTGATTTTAATCCTATAGGCATGTTTTCAACCATTAGACAGTGTATAAGCAGGAACTGACACATATTGGACCAGAAAACAATTAAGCGAAGTATTGATCCTATAGGCATGGTTGCTAACACACAATTATTGGGTAAATCGATACACTTAAAGGCCGGATTTTTAACAGATCACAGCGTTAGTCCTATAGGCAGGTAGCATGTAAACACAATATAGAACCTATAAAATTTCAACAACATAATATGGAACTTATAATCAGAACCAACAGCACAAATAGAGACCCTATAGGCAGTATTTCTACCCGAGTTTGCAGATGAAAATAAGAAACCCTTCCCAATTTTACTAAATACCCCAGAATTGTTGTTACAAAATTATTATGGACCAGGTTAATGAATGAAGTATAGAGAGCCTACAACAGGCCCAAATAAACCTAGGCAACCCAGGACTTTAACCTATAACAACTCCAAGGCTTATATTCATGGATACACAATAACCAATGGTTAATGATTCACCCATAGCACACAGAACCCAAATCTCTAGTGTGTCAGAGTTCCCAAGAGTCTCACATGGAACCCGAGCAGTGCTCACACTAGAGAAAAATGATCATAAATAGTTCAAGGGAGATTAGAAACCAAACCCTAATGTGTCAGAGTTCACAAGGGTCTCCCAGGAGCCCCGAGCAGTGCTCACACTAGGGAGGTCAAGGACATAACCTAAATGGAATAAGGACAGGGATTCAGGATAGCACAGGCAACACATAAAAGAGTAGGCAGTGGCTGAGGGACAGAATTTGAAAAGAAATACTTGATTTTAGGAAGAAAATATAGCAGAGTTCAGAACACAGAGTAGTTGATTAAAAAAAAAGGCAGCAGGATTTGAACACATAGGCAAGATTAAATTCTAAGAAAACATATTGGCAAGATTTGTTCATGCTCAAATACATAGTACTTAATTATTAAGGCCTGAAAGGTCTAATTAGGCTAAGTGTACATTCTAGTATTAAGGACAAGCTTTGTTTGCTCACAAACAGTATTTAGACATGGTATGAAAGCAAAAAAGTCAAACAATCATATGGAATCAAAACGAATTAAAGACATGCTAAAGGACAAGTTATCAAGGTACATGAGTGATAGAAAAGGGCTTAACACTGATCAAGAATAATAAGACAAACTTCGTAAAGATTCAGAATAGATGAACTAATAAGTATTCTAGTATTGCCCTAAGAGGTTACTAAATACAGGGCAAGTGCAGAACTAACAAAGTTGTATACAGGAAGCAATTAAGCTAACACTTAAGAAGATTCATATTATTCAAAACAAACAGTCTCATAACTAACAGTATTAATTAGAGAACTAAAAAGACTCATATAAACATGAAATTGGCATACTCATGCTCAAAAGGTAAACTTTAAACACACTAGATCATAGACACGGGTCACAAATGAATAAGAATAAAATGGAAAAGGTACAGTGACTCACCAGTTAGGCGAGAAGTTCAAGAAAAGAACAAAACCACAGTGTTCTGAATAAACAATGAGAAGCAAAGCCCAGAACTTAATGGCCTTGGCCTTCAGCTGGCCAAGACCACAATGCAGAATAAGAATAATAACATAATAGAGTTTAAGCCTAGTGAGTTTAATAATTTTTTGAGTCTCTCTGGGGAAGAAAGGGAAAGGGTTTAAATAGCCTTAAAGTAGGGCAGGAAAATATGGAAACAATCAATCATATTGTTTAAGGGAAAGTTTGGAATACTATTAAGGCAAGTTGATAATTAAACAGTTTTAACTAAAGCAAGTAACAACAGAATCAGTAAAATGAAAAACAGAATAATAATTGAAACCCTAAAAATAGATTTAGTCGGAATGCACCTAGACAGATACTGAGGAAGAAATCAAAAATACAAGAACATTTAACAGTTTTGAGCCCTAATCTAGGGCCAATAAGTTAGGCAAACAGCATCATGAGAAATAGAAGGCATATATACGGAAGGTTGAAATAATCAACCAAAATAGATCTTAGCCAGATCTGAGCCCTAATTTTAGAGCAAAACAAATTAGGCAAGGTTTTTTAACGAAAAATCACAAAACAGACATACAAGAACATAAAAAGATCTTTTTTTTTTAAAATGATAAAAAATATAAACAGATATGTAAAATATCTAAACCCTAATATTTAGGGTAATTGAGAACAGAGAAAAACTCATAGATTCGTACATAAAGAGAGAGGGAAGACTAACACAGATGAGAAAAGGGGAGGGTTTGAACCAGATTTGGTCCGAAAATGGAGAGATTAGCTTGCCATGTTAGGAAAACTACTATAAAATATCATAATCGAGTAGCCAGTAGTAAGATGGAACCAATAAGGCAAGGAAATCCTTGAGAGATTTCATATCCAGTGAGAATCAGAGGGAGTTAGGGGATGACGGCGGCTTAGGGTTTATGAGGGTGAGAGGCGAGTTAAGAGGATTTAATGACGGCGGCTGAGAGGGAATGGGGGGAATTAGGGTTAGGGGCGAATATTAGAAGGGTAGGTTGATAGGGGGCCGTTGATCTTAGGAGATCAACTGCCAGGATTTAAAATGGGAGTGGGGCGGGTCAGTTGACTGGTCGCTACCGAGTTAGAATAATTGGGTCATTGGCTTTGGGATGGGGTTATTGGCTTAGGCATTTTAGGTGTTGGGATGGATAATTTGGGCTGGTTTGGGTAGCCTAGGTCCAAAAATAGGAAAAATTTTGGGCTATTAGTTAAATACTCATTTTTAATTAATAAAATAATTCATAAAAATGATAGATAAAATAGTAAAAATAAATTTTGCATAAAAATGATTAATGAAAATTATTTAACACTATGGAAATATAAAGAGTTATTTTTTGCATAAATAAAGCAATTATAAGCGTGTATAGGCTATTATTGCAAATGTGCAATTTTAACCTTAAAAATGCCAATATAAATATAATAAATGCACCCAAAAATATTTAGAACCTAGTATGGATATAAGTGAAGAAGTTTAGATGATAAAATCATCATATATTATTTGTGATGCAATTAACGATTATTTATCGAACAAAATATGGGAATAAATTCATTTAAAAATCTCTAAAATTATAAAAAAAAAATTAGGAAAAATACTTGATGATGCACATGCACTATTTTGAAAGTATATATGTATATTTGAAATATATGAGGGAAAAATTGGGTATCAAAGACTCTAATGTCTGAAACAGAATAGACAGCGAATAACAAAAGAGGAGCAGCTCACCGTGGAATCTCGGTCCAGATATCAAGAACACGCTCCAGACGGGTAGCTAGATGCACCTGCCTCAGGTCCTGTACAGTTAAGTACAGAAGTGTAGTATGAGTACATGATCACGCTCAACTATGTCTTCTGTAAAGACTAAACGGGCGTTGCAAATATAAAT